>JBANSL010000001.1:84114070-84306570 GCA_037127255.1 Persicaria tinctoria
TACCTTGATAGATGCAAATGAATCTATGGGAACTCTAGGAGCTACATTACACTTCCACACTGCACTTAGGCCTTTCCAGTTAGGTGATTTAGGCGGGAAACTAGTGGACACGTGTATGGGTAAGATCACTTTGGCAGTTGCAATCTAAGGTGTATAAATAGGGGATTGTAGCTCCTTGTAACAATAAGTTCAACAGATCAATAAACAAACACAGATTCTCTCATAGTTTTCTCTTCCATTCTCCATTGTTGAACCTTGCACAGGTTCTTCATATGGTATCAGAGCGGGATTGATCTCGCTTGAATTTCCGCTGTCCATCGTCGATCGAGGAAGCTGTCTCCAAGCTTCGGAGGATGGGGGATACGTATGCTTCTGTACTTCGCAACCAGAGCGGAGATCAAGGTTCGCAGGTGCTTCGCAATCAGAATGGGGATCAAAGCTTGCAGTTGGTGACGAATGATCCCTTGGCACTCACAAACTCTGATAGTCCAGGTGCGCAACTCGTTGCTAATGTGTTTAATGGCCGGAATTTCTTGAGTTGGAGTAGGAATGTGAAGATGGCTTTGGGAGCCAAATTCAAGCTTGGCTTGATCGATGGATCATGCCTCGCTCCTCCAGTTGAATCTCCTGCTCATCAGCGTTGGATCAGGGCCGATTATATGGTCCGGTGCTGGCTTCTGAACTCGATTGAGAGTTCAATTTCGGAATCATATGCTTACGCTGGATCTGCACGCCAACTGTGGTGTGATATTACAGAGAGGTACGGGCAATCCAATGCACCTTTGCTATATCAGTTGAGGAAGTCTCTTAGCAACATGGAACAAGGTTCCGATTCAGTAGGGATTTACTTCAATAGACTCAACAAGGTGTGGGATGAAATCTTGAGTATTGAGGGGGCTCCCGAATGTAAATGTGGCATTATGGACAAATGCACTTGTCATGCCATCAAGAAGGTCATTGAGAAGGATAATAACAACAAGATTATGCAATTCTTGATGGGGCTAAGTGATGATTATGATGCTGTTGTTAATCAGATCCTAGCCATGGACAGTATGCCTACCATGAATAGAGCCTTTTATATTGTTCAGCAAGTGGAACAATGTGGTGGAGGAAAAGGAAGTACAGATTCAAAGAAAGGTGATGACAACACTGCTCTGAATGCTGGCAGGAAAGGAGCTCCTTCATGGAAAAAGGAAATGGAAACAAAAAGGCCAAAAGAGGAATTCAAGAAATGTGACTTTTGTGGAAATAAAGGTCACACGAAGGATACTTGTTACAAGTTACACGGATTACCTGTGTGCGACTACTGTGGTAACAAGGGCCATGTCAGGGAGTTTTGCTACAAACTCCATGGATATCCTGAGAAGGGAAAGGAGGCCAAATGGAAACAGCATAGGAAGGCCTCTGCTAATACAACTGAGAACCAGGGAAGCCCCAGTGACAGTCCCATTGATGATGCCAAATGTGACTCTGCCTTGGTCAGTGCTGTATGCAGGGAGGTGATGAAGATGTTTAAGGGCAAGCAACAACAAGGGGACAGTGAGGCTTACCTAGCTGCTGCAAATTTCTCAGGTAATTTTAATCCTTCAAAAGCACTGATGATTGAAAAGGCTATTGGGAAGGATTTCTGGATAGTTGACACAGGTGCAACAGATCATATTCTTTATGATATTGCTTTGCTTAACCATAAGAAAACGCTGTCATATCCTATTCGTATTGCATTGCCTGATGATTCAGTAGTTATGGTCGATACAGTGGGGTATGTGCAATTTGATGACAATCTTGTGTTGAGAAATGTGCTGTTTGTGCCCACTTTTAAGCACAATTTACTCTTAGTAGGGAGACTGCTTGAGGATAGTGGCTTGATGGCCTTGTTCACTGCTAATCAGTGTTCATTTCAGGACCTTTCCACTAAGAGGATCGTGGGAAGAGGGCAACGGACCAATGGGCTGTACATAGTGCATGCAGCTGCAGTTCAATCTTCAGTAGGAGTACAATCCAGCATTAGTACAAGTAGTGCATTCAAAGGCACTCAAATAAGTAGTGACAGTTCAAATAACCTTGGCCTTGTTCATGCCAGGCTTGGCCATAGTTCCATGTCTAAGCTTAGACATCTTGACAGTTTTAAACATTTAGTCAATTCTGATTTTGCTTGTGACAGTTGTGTTTTGGCTAAACAACATAGACTTCAGTTTGATCGTAGCACTTCAATTGCTTCTAGTGTTTTTGATCTCGTTCACCTCGATGTCTGGGGTCCCTATAAGAAACCTTCTCTTGAAGGTGCTAAGTACTTTCTCACTGTAATGGATGATCACAGTCGATATGTTTGGACATATCTATTTGCCAGTAAACTTCAAGTTTTTGATATCATCAAGAATTTTATTGCATATGTGAGTACTCAGTTTGGTGTGGTTGTTAAAGCCTTTAGAAGCGATAATGGCACAAAATTTATTCAGCAACTTTGTCAGAAATTGTTTGCTGAGAAAGGGATTATCCATCAAAGGAGTGTTTCTGGCACTCCCCAACAAAACGGCCGAGTTGAAAGGAAACATCGTCATCTGTTGGAGACTGCACGAGCTATGAGAATCCATGCCAATCTCCCCATTCGTTTCTGGGGTGATTGCATTGCTGCTGCTACAAAGATTATCAACCTCCTACCTAGTTCTGTGTTAGACTGGAAGATTCCTTTTGAGGAACTATTTCATCAAGTGGCAGATTATGGAAGCTTGAGGGTGTTAGGATGTCTATGCTTTGCCAAGGTCAGGGAGCAGCATCGTGACAAGCTTGCTGCCCAGTCTAAAAAGTGTGTTTTTTTGGGTTACCCCCAGCACGTGAAAGGATACAAGCTGATGGTTTTAGGCACAAATCAGATTGTGTTTAGCAGGGATGTAGTATTTAGGGAATTGGTATTCCCTTTCTCTGAGGATGTTCAACAGCAAATAGCCTCTTCTTCACCTTCTATCCCCCAACAATTGCCTTTGGTGAATCCCTGTTTTGATGACATTGTGGTCCCTGTAGCTCCCACTGCTCCACCTGACACCAGCATTGGGGACCATCTGGTAGTAGACGACACCATTGCTTCCTCAAGCACACATAGCTCTCCTAGTATGGGCCCCTCTAGTGCCAGTACTGAATCAGTTGCTGCCCCACAGGCTCAAGTGGCCCCCTCTAGAAGATCCACTAGAGTAAAGCATGCTCCTCTTGGCCTTGCTGATTTCCATTGTCTCACTCTAGCCACTTCAAGCCAATTTGCATCATTTATGGTCACCTCTCTCCTTGATCTTTCTGAATATTCTACTGAATATGTAGCCTCCCTGCACAATGTTCTATCCATCAAGGAACCATCTTCCTTCAGAGAAGCAATGAAGGACTCACGCTGGGTTGAAGCTATGCAAAAGGAAGTGGATGCCTTGGAACAAAATGGTACCTGGGTTATCACAGACCTTCCACCTGATAAAAAGGCAGTTGCATCTAAATGAATTTTTAAGATCAAATTCAAGCCTGATGGATCCGTATAAAGGTTCAAAGCGAGGCTTGTAGCAAAGGGTTTCACCCAAATCAAAGACAAAGATTACAAGCTCACGTTCTCCCCGGTTGCCAAGCTCACTACTGTGCGCTTAGTTATAGCTCTTGCTACTTCAAAGGCCTCGAATGTTCATCAACTGGACATCAACAACGCGTTTCTTCATGGGTTCCTCGATGAGGAAGTGTTTATGAAACCCTAGATGGATTCTTCAAAGGTGCCCCAGGGCAAGTTTGCAAGTTACAGCGCAGCTTATATGGCCTCAAACAGGCTTCCCGCCAATGGAATTTAGAGTTGTCTCGGTTTCTTGTCCAGCTGGGATTCAGACAATCCAAATTGGACTACTCTTTGTTTATTCGAGATGCTGTTCAAGGTCAGACAATTGTTGTTGTCTACGTCGATGACCTTCTCATCACGGGTTCACACGAGGAGTATATTCTCTTCACGAAGCAGCAACTCCATGCTACTTTCACCATCAAGGATCTTGGTTTTGTCCGCTATTTCCTGGGAATTGAGGTAGCCAGGTCCGAGCAAGGCACTATCCTCAATCAACGGAAATACATATCTGATATATTGCTGGATACTGAGATGGTCAATTGGAAGCCTGCAACTTTTCCCCTGCCAAGGGGTCTCCATCTCTCCACTGATGAAGGGGAATTACTTCGAGATCCAGAGGAGTACAGGCGCCTAATTGGTCGCCTACTGTATCTCAATTTGACGCGCCCGGACATTTCGTACGTCGTTCAGCATCTCAGTCGGTTCATCAGCTCCCCTCGCCTCCCTCATTTCCAAGCGGCAATTCATGTCGTAAGGTATCTCAAATCAACCATAAACTGGGGTTTATTTTTCCCAGCATCGGATGATCTCTCAGTCACGGCCTTCAGTGACGCAGATTGGGGCGCTTGCCGATTCTCTGCTCGGTCTGTCTCCGGCTATTGCGTATTTCTGGGTGGTTCCTTGGTCTCTTGGAAGACGAAGAAGCAAAAGACAGTCTCGAAGTGATGAGACCCGAGGACCGGATCGACCAAGGCTCGAGCTTTCGAACACTCTTTTTGTGGGACTAATTTTTGTGGTTTATAAAAACTGAAAAAAGGGATATGTGGAGCAAGATTCGCAGGCCTCTCACCCTTGAATCCCCTACACTCGATCTCAATCCTCTCGGAATCGCACTCCGAGGATCTCAACCCTTTGACACCTTCGCCTCTCACTAGGGTGTCACCCTCGGCCTCTCACCAAAGGGTTCGCTCTTAGCCTCTCACCAAGAACTTGATCCTTAACCCGGAATCATAGGAAGCTATTTAGTGGCTTAACCTTTAACTCAACTAAACTTGACTTGATTTAAAATGAAGTTCTTACAAGAAATATATAGAATGAAAATGTAGCCCCAAAGCATCGCTAATCGATGTGGGATTTATTAAATAGAAATAAAAGCATGAAAATCATTCAGATTTTAACTTCTGAAAAGAATGTCGAATTCAAGCATCTTCGAGGCTGATTTAGGATAAGTGTTCTTCATAGAAGTTGTAGCCACTTAAAATAGCTTTCCAGCAAGTGCTTATTGGCTTCAATCGGAATTTTATGCAGCCCGAAAGAGCCAAAATACCACGGTGTCGCCATGCTGTTTTCTCAAACAAGGGTTGATGTTCATCCCCGACAACATAGCTTTCTAAGATAAAGGATTCAAGCTCATTGACGACTAGGATCACATCATCCTCCTCTCCTTGAAAAGGATTCGTCCTCGAATCCGTGATGGAAACAAGCGACTCCTTCGGACATATTTCTTCTTCCTTGAGCGGATCTTGAATCCCCTCTCCTTCTTGAATCGTGAAAGGCAAGCAAGACGGAATGAATGGGGTCGCATCAGACAACTTAGTTGACATTGAATTCAGAAAGGTAGGTACCTCGACTGACGTCCGTTTCTCCTTCATGGAAAGCGCAACATTAGGAAGTTGGATGATGTCCTCGTCTTTCTTAAGCTCAGGCATGTCCTGTGTAGTTTCAATCGGAACATCCTTGGACTTGCCTTCCTTGATCCCAAGTATCACACCCATGGCCATAGAGGATGTCGTCGTTGAAGAGGGAGGGTGTGGTGTGGTGGGCTTTGATAGCTTCGACCCCAATGAGATGACGACTTTTCGCATTTCTTGTACTTGTTGCATTGAGTCTTCTGCGAGCTTGCGGATCTCTTGCCAAGGTGGTTCAACCTTCTTCTTTCGCCGAGCCTCATCCTCTCGAGCCCTTTTCTTTCGATATCTCCTCCGGAGCTCTTGATCAACTACATCATATGTAGCACCATCCATGTCGCTCCAACGAAGATACCCATCATCATAGGCTCGAATGGCCCATCGGATGTACTCTTCGGACAAAGGCTTGAACCTCGTCTTCTTGAACATTTTGACTAAGAAGAAACAACTCGGATATCGAAAGCTCGATGAACTCGAGTCGATTAGCTCTGATACCACTTGATGAAGCCCGAAGGATCGATCGACTAAGGCTCAAGCTTTCGAACACTCTTTTTGTGGGACTAATTTTTGTGGTTTATAAAAACTGAAAAAAGGGATATGTGGAGCAAGATTCGCAGGCCTCTCACCCTTGAATCCCCTACACTCGATCTCAATCCTCTCGGAATCGCACTCCGAGGATCTCAACCCTTTGACACCTTCGCCTCTCACTAGGGTGTCACCCTCGGCCTCTCACCAAAGGGTTCGCTCTTAGCCTCTCACCAAGAACTTGATCCTTAACCCGGAATCATAGGAAGCTATTTAGTGGCTTAACCTTTAACTCAACTAAACTTGACTTGATTTAAAATGAAGTTCTTACAAGAAATATATAGAATGAAAATGTAGCCCCAAAGCATCGCTAATCGATGTGGGATTTATTAAATAGAAATAAAAGCATGAAAATCATTCAGATTTTAACTTCTGAAAAGAATGTCGAATTCAAGCATCTTCGAGGCTGATTTAGGATAAGTGTTCTTCATAGAAGTTGTAGCCACTTAAAATAGCTTTCCAGCAAGTGCTTATTGGCTTCAATCGGAATTTTATGCAGCCCGAAAGAGCCAAAATACCACGGTGTCGCCATGCTGTTTTCTCAAACAAGGGTTGATGTTCGTCCCCGACAACATAGCTTTCTAAGATAAAGGATTCAAGCTCATTGACGACTAGGATCACATCACGAAGTCCTCGGCCGAATCCGAATATCGATGTATGTCCACTGCTGCTAGTGAGATTGTATGGGTTACCAGTGTTCTTCATGATCTCTCCATTCCTGTACAGCTTCCCATTACCCTTCATTGCGACAACAAGGCCGCTCAGCACATCGCTGCTCACCCAGTTTTCCATGAACGCACGAAACACCTGAACATCGATTGCCATTATGTGCGTGAACGGGTTGAAGAAGGGTTGATAAAAACGTCTCACATCCAGTCTCAGCTTCAAATTGCGGATATCCTCACGAAACCACTTGGAGAAGCCCAGCATCGCAGTCTCTCCTTCAAGCTGGGCCTCGTCGAATCTACTCCTAGTCCCACTTGAGGGGGGGGGGGTATGGGAACTCTAGGAGCTACATTACACTTCCACACTGCACTTAGGCCTTTCCAGTTACGTGATTTAGGCGGGAAACTAGTGGACACGTGTATGGGTAAGATCACTTCAGCAGTTGCAATCTAAGGTGTAGAAATAGGGGATTGTAGCTCCTTGTAACAATAAGTTCAACAGATCAATAAACAAACACAGATTCTCTCATAGTTTTCTCTTCCATTCTCCATTGTTGAACCTTGCACAGGTTCTTCATAGAATCACACTTTTATTGCGTAAATTAGGTAGTTGTCTCGGCCCAGTAAATCCACAGACGAGATGGTCGCTGGAGAGGAGAGTCTCTTAATTTGTTTCAAAAGGCTCAGATGAAGCAGGGATGGTTGAATTGCATCTCAGACTAACTTAATAAAATTTTGAAATGAACCTGAAGCTATTGAAGGTTTCAAAAATAATTTCACTATTAATATTACTTTGTAGGGATTTAAGTTCCTTAATATGGCAACTTTATGCATTTAACTCAATCATAATTTCTTCTCACAACATGCAACCAAAATTTCTTTAATCCACTCTCCAATATACTTTATTAAGTTGTTGAATCAATACCTGGAGTGATGGCTATGAATATAGTAACTGGGTAGCTCTATGATATTCTATGCTTACTTAGCTTGAAAGAATTTTGCACAAGGTGTGACATAAATTTGTGAAAACACATTTTTAGATTGTTTTAGGTTTTGATTGAAACTTCTTTAGTCTTGGTGTTATGTAAGTTTAGTACAACTCAAACATAAATCTTGATTTCAAAAACTTTATATTGTGAGCAGAATCTGCCATGTTTTACAGCAACTTTTATATCGATTTCTGTATACATTGCATTCATTTGGGTTTAAATAATACAGAATCTATGTAGTTTAGGTTTATTCGCCAAATTATGGAATCTACACAAGTTTCTGTTTAATTCGGAGAAATCGAGGCGTTTTACAGCAATTCTACAGAAGGTCGGAAAAGCTCGGAAAACCACTACAGAAGTCCAAGGTCAAAGCAGCGGAAGAACTCGAATCAAGCCAAGAACCCAGGCTACTCGATCTCGAGTAGGCCCTAGTCGACATAGACAAGCCTGGCCGACCAGTCTTGATCGACGAAGCCTGATCGAGAACCAGACCAACCCGAGCTCCGGAAGTCAACTCGATCTCGACAAGCCCTAGTCGAGATCGACGAAGCCCAGCACCACCACCCGGAGTCGAGAAGAAAAGCTGCCCGAGAAGCCGAGGACGAGAAGACGAGCACAACCCAACTCGATCTCGACAAGAGTTGGTCGAGATTGACGAAGCCCCTGAGTCAAGATCCGGAGCCCATCGAGGAGAGCCGCTCGAGAAACCCTAGTCGGCAAACCACCCAACTCGACCTCGAGGAGCCTTTGTCGAGGTCGACGAGCACCTGAGGAGCCTTGTCCGAGCCAGTCGAGCACACCCACCCGAGGAGGCTAGTCAACAGAGCCACCCTTGTCGAGGTCGATGAGGCCAACTCGAGATCGACGAGCCCAGGAAGACCATGACGAGCCACATCGATCACCAGCAAGCCGAGACGACTAATCCTACTCGAGGTCGACAAGCCGTGGTCGAGGTCGAGTAGAGCCGCGTTCCAGAATCTTCTCGACTTGTGCAGTCCGACTAGAATTGGCTTTGCTTGGGCGTTAAGGCGGAAGATTCTATCCGATTTGATCAAGTTCTATCTATGGAAGGCGATCTATCAATATGAAGACATATTTCCCTATTTAGTTTTATCTTTTCCCTTATGGATTTATTTCCATTAAAACATTTATTTATCTTTTAGAATTTTAGATATAGATAGATATCTTCTTTCCTAGATTAGCTAGGGAATGAAGGCTATAAATAAGGCCCATGGGGCTCAGTTTTTATTCATTCCAAGACACACACAATTCAATTTCGGGGAGAGGAAGACAAGTAGTTCCACAGAGAGAAGTTTAGGAGTTCTAAGGTTTTTAGGGTTTTGGCTTACAGCGAAAGTTGATTGCCAGGATTGTAAAAGCTTTTGAATATAGTTTTATGCAAGTTTCTTTTCATCAATCAATGTCTGTTATTGCGATGAGGCGTGAGTAGTCCACCCACTTCTGGGGCTGGGGTGAGCCCGACGGTGGCCATGTGAGGCGATGCGATAAAGGTCCGATTTTTATGCGATTCATCTTCTCTCCCTATGAGCATGATTCTTTTGCGAGAGTTGAAGGTGATCCTTGTTTGTATTATTGAAGCGAAAGTAATCTTAGAAAAGGGTTAGTAACAATTAGGGTTTATGCGAGAGCCTCTATATGCCTATTTGTTAATGACGAAAGTTATTTGATGGAAAGCATGATCTTTTATGCCTTTATGTGTTGTTTTGCATGGTTATCGTTGTGGTGTTGATACCCTGGCCTTGGAAGTCTTTTTATATATTGAGTTTATTTTCTGTCAAAAAGCTGAGTTTGGGTTTGAGCAATTGTAATTTACGTTCTTTTAAGTTTCTGTTCTTGTCGATACAGAGGAGATCTTGTCGATCTCGAGTTGGCTGTACTCGATCTCGAGTAGGGCTTCGTCTAGGTCGAGTTGATTTGCTTCTGTTGTTGTCGATTTCCAAGTTTCTGTCGAGTTGTGTTGGTCGATCTCGAGTTGTTCTTGTCGAGATCGAGTTGCCTGATCTTTGTCGAGTTGCTTGCTTTTGTTTTCTGTTTTCTGTTTTCACACTTTTCTTGTCGACCTAGAGGACAGTTACTCGACTTCGAGTAGCTTCTGTGTCCTCGAGTTGCTTTCTGCTTTACTTTTATTTACTGCGTTGTTCTTTGCTTTACTTTCTGTCTTTAGTTTGTTCTTTGCTTTTGCTTTAGTTGCCCTTGCCGGGTTTATTTGTTATTTCTGTTTCTGCGTTTCTGTCTTTCTGCTGCTTCTGTGAGAATTTACAGCTACCTGAGAACTGTTGACGTGCTTCCTCGTGGATTCGATCCTGACTTTCTCTTACTGCATTGGAGGAGTCTTGTATTTATTTGCTGAGGCCTAAGTCTGGTTTGATCTATTTCATTATATTTCATACTTGATTCCTCCTTACAACACTTTACTTGAGTTTTTATATTTTTTGGTATCTAAACATATTCTTACTATGCCTAAGAGAGATTTGCATTATACGTTTGCTCCACGTATATAATAACTTGGTCCAACATATATTAAACTCAAGGACATATACCTCTGCTCCTATAAAGTTCAATGTTTTTTTTTTAAAGAGAGGTTAAATTTTCTTAAATCAATAATCTTTCTCTAATTAAACATCTATTTTTTTTTAACATTCACTATAAAACAATTTATGCGAAAAAATTCATTTGAAGTTTGTCTTATCTGCATAGAATGTTGCAATTTATAATTCCCTGTCAATTGTAAATTTGTGAGTATGCCTCTTTGGAGACACTTCACTTTGCCTTTACTTGTGTTAGTATGTTTTTCATGTTGTTGGTTGTATTTCTTATTCGGATTTTTTTAAGCTTTAATTCAAAACATTTTAATTTCTATTGTTTTGTTTGGCTTGTGAATCCGAGACATGTGTATTAAATTTGCAATGAGAACAATTCGCTGAGTGGAGTAAGATCCAAACTCATACCGATGAAGTGGTCTACGACAGCATAACACCATTTCCTAATGACGAGATCCAAACTCTTACCGATGAAGTGGTCTACAACAGCATAACACCATTTCCTAATTAATGATGAGATCCAAACTCTTACCGATGAAGTGGTCTACGATAGCATAGCACCATTGCCAAACCTTTCATGGTATGGATATATGAGTTGAACTCTTTCTTTATTTGTTGATTTTTTTTAGGAGTAGGGAATAAGATACTTGTGAGGTGTATTTTGTTTAAGGACAATAGTGAAATTCCTTTCCTTTGCAGAATTGACGTTTTTTTCCTCCCTTGAAAAGAGCAATGGGTAGATCATTTATCCTTTAGCATTTTAGCTTCCTTTGATAATTTGATGTTTGATTTACAGTTTCAAATTATTTCATTGAAAACCTTCTTCGTGTATCTTCCACGAAAAGAAGAGAATCCTAGAGAACAGAAGAGGAAGGTCGACCAATTGAGATCAAAGGTAATATTTTTTACCAATGAAGCTATACTGTTTCATAGAAATCTGATGTTCATGTAGAAATAGAATCTCAAGCCTTAATTTTCCGTTTCATAATGATAAATTGGTAATGGGGCTTTGGTTGTTTTTCTTTGTCATCCCTTCTGTAAGTTAATGAGCTTTTCCTTGTTGTTGATAGTTGATAGTCTACTAACTTTACAAACAATCTGAATTTGTTAATCTGAATAAGAGTTCATCACTTCATCGTGTGGAGCTCTTTGAGCCTACAGAAATCATTACCCATCTTCTATGAGTTATATCTCTGCAATTCATACGATGTCCCATTTGTATAGGTACCCTGTCCCCTATACAGATCACTTGCGAATACTGTGAATTCCCTTTACCAGCAATCAATCTGTTCGAATATCAGGTACGGTGTTCGTTGAATCACGGAATAAGAAACCAATGCTTGCTATACATTTTGATACCTAGCCACTGGTTTACTGAGATGTTTGTCAAATTATTCACAAAAAAAAAGAAAATATTTACCAAAAAATTTAGGGTTTGAAAATATTTGTCAAAATATTCACTAGGGTCCCACTTGTCTTTTATAATTTCCCATAAAAAGCAAAAATCATATAAAATCACCGTATCTTTTTATAATTTGTATTAATATCCTTGTATGTTACTTGTTTAGTCTATATTCCGCTTAAAAAATTTATAATTAGAACCTTGATCCTGCAATTTTGTATCAGAGCCAAGTTAATTAAAAATAATCCGTATTTATCTATAAGACAATCTGGAGGTGTCTACTAATTGCCTCCATAAGACTTATCCTCGTGCTTTACATTTAGATGTAAACGATAAGCATTTTGGAGCAATTTTAAATGTCATTTCAGATCAACTTATAGATCTAAAACTAGAAGTTAAAAAATTAGAACAATTATATTTTGAGATTAGCAGTAAAATATTTAAGAATGTAAAAGAGACAGGCGAAGTACATCACTCAACAAATCTAAAAGTCATTAACGAAATTAGCCATCAGATAAGCCTAACATCAGGTGGTGAAATTAAGAAAGGAGATCCTTTTAAATACAGTAATCCATTTAAAAAATCCAAAAAGAAGTTTTCTACTAAATTAGATAATATAACGAAAAAATTGACTATAGAAGAAGACCTAGGCGAAAATCTTAAAAATTAATCACCATCCACTTCGACAAACAAGGAGATTCCGCACTAAGTTGGATGACCCAGAATGGAAGATGAAATTACATAAACAAAAAGGCGTTGAAACCAACTTTATGAACCAAGCAGTCATGAGTGACGACGAGTCTGAAAAGAATTCAGATGAAGAAGCTGTGTATCAACAAATGGGATTAATTAACCTAAAAGATATGGAAAACATTCCCATATCTAAAATCCAAAGAAGGTTAAATGAAATTTTAAGACAAAGAAGGCTGAGGGAGAATGAACCTGTAGAACAAATTGAAGCTAGAAGACATTACAGAAGATATGAACATGGTTCAACTAGTAATTACAGACCTAGGTTAAAGCCTAGAGAATTTCTGGAGAAGAAGGAAAGATTTGGAGTAAGCATTATGCCAAACCATAGACCAAATCAAAGAGAAATTAATCTAGAACTCATAAGTGAAACAGGTTATAAATTAAACCTAGATGGTGTAAGGAATAGGCGTGAAATCATAGAGTTCTGGAAGAAAAGTATGATGAGTGTATTAAACATTAACGTAGGATGGAACTCTTCTTAATTCCTTAATTACATAGAACATAGTTTCTATGGATGTATTGCCGACTGGTATGGAGCTATTGGTTATGAACCAAAATAAGAGATTAAAAATTTAGCATGCCCAGTGACTATGTTCACCTTAATATGTGAATTAATAGAAGACGAATTCATTGGAGAAAAGGAAGATGAAAATAAGGATGCTTTAAAGTGGCAAAGAACCTTAAACAATCTTGAAATCTATAACATGAAATATGTTGACAATTACATAGCAGAATTCGAGAAGTATTATTATAAGGTAGGGGAGTATAACACTAATCTGCAAATGTTCTTTGATAAACTTCCTGCCCCAATTAATGAACAAATAAGTGAAGAGCATCGAGAGTTAATTAAAAATGGAGATAAAGATACTCTAGGTAACAGAATTTCCTATGTTAGGAAATGGGTCGAGAAAAAATGTCGAGACGTAAGAAGCACCCAAAGAATGAAAAAACAATTCTTAACTTGTTGGGAGACGCCAACAGAATGGGGATGTAATAATAGAGATTACCAAGGAAAACGAAACTATAAAAGAAAAAGTTTCAATAAACAAAGAGGTGAAAAATATTATAAGAAGTATTATAAAAGACCATTCTCTAAAAACAGAAGGTTTTTTCAGAAAGCCTCATTTTGTGCTGAGAAAAAAGAAAAACTGTAAATGTTGGGCATGCGGAGAGTCCGGTCATTATGCTAATGAATGCAAAAACAAGAAGAACAATAGATTAGCAGAAGCCCTAGGTAGTTTGGATTATATCGAGCTATCTGAAGATGAAGTAGTAGATCTAGCCCTAAGAAATAGCAAAGGGAGAGTAGAAATAATAGAAGAAAAGCTTGAAGAAGATATAGAATCTGAAAATGAGTCAATAGAAGATGAAAAAATTAATGAAATGATGGAAGGAGAAGCTCCTAGTGAGTTTTCTGATGAATATGAGATGACCACCTTAGCTCAACTTTAGCAAGTTGAAACCTCTATTGATGAGGAACAAGTTGAAGAAATGACGAGATCAGGGGTTGACTTCCCAATCATCGCTAAAGAACAGTTTGTTAAAAAATCATTATTCTCTAAATATGCTAAATATGTTTGCGAAGAAATGTCTGGAGATGTAATTGTCATGAATAATGAAAATCAAGCAACTGAAGTAAACTTAATCAATTGGGCAAACATTAAAAAACATAGCAAAGATAAGATATTTAAATATATTTTCATATGTGGCATCCAAGTAATTATAACTCCATTACAAGACTATGGAAAAGATGTGCAATGCATTAATTTTGTTTGTGACATTAGGCATAAAAAGTTTAGTGATCAATGCATCAGTGGTATAGTTTGTAATTTGAGTCAAGGAGCAGTTTCTTGGATCTGTAGGCCTAACTATTATGTTAGTCTAGAAGATCATTATGCATCTAAGTTCTTAGCTATAAAATTGTTAACAGAAGGTATTAGTATGCATAAGGGAATTTGTCCTTTACAATTAAAGTGGAAGGTAGTTTATAAACTTGAGAATACTACAAATCCTCCACAAAAATGCCATATAGTATAAGTTGAGAAACACGAGGTTGTAGGTCTAAGTAAAGAGGTTGTACCTGTTAAGTTAAGACCTGATCAAATAAGACTTAAGACCATTTGGATAAACACATTTGAAAATTCTACATGCACTAGCAGTAATAAGGTTTTAACCATAGATGAAGAAGGTAGAATCCATACAAATGCTAAACCACCAACTAGTCTCTCTAGGTGTCCAAGTTTGTCTAGAAATACTAGTTTTAGGTTCAATCCTAATCTTAGTATTACTCCGAGGAATCAGGGAGCTACTACAAGTAGAAAAGACAAATCATTTGTGGTAGATGAAGACATAACAAGCATGATAGCAGCATTAAACAAGAGACTAGAAAATAAAATTTTGAAAGAACCAGCTAGACATAGTATAGACTTAGGTTCTAGCCAATTTAGGGAATCGATAACATCAATTTCTCCAATAGCTCAAAAGGTTCGAGAAAATCAAGAAGGATCATCTAGTTCCGAACAAAAAGGAAAGATAATAGCTAGGATACCAAACTAAAACCTTTAGTGAACCTATCTATGAAAATGATCCAAGGGCTAAAGATTTACAAGAATCTCTCACATATTCTTTATTTGAAGAAGAATTAGGAATGAGAATGGAAGTAATAGACCTCAGACATCTCTATGTAGATAATATGAGAGTAGAAGAAGCTTTGAACATGTCAGTAGAGAATCACTAAAGAAAAACTATAGGATTACCAACCCCAATAGCATTTATATCCCGATAAGTATTTGCTTAGAAGGGTTTAACAAATATGAATTATGTGCCTTTATAGATACTGGATGTTCAGTATGCTTTGGTAAGAAGGCATTATTTCCTGAGTTTATATGGAAAAAGTCTCATAGACCAATTCAAGTTAGAATAGTTGATCATAGTATTATGGTCCATTCAGAATTAGCTTCTGATGTACCTATCATGATAAGAAGAGTCCAATGTGTAATTCCTACACTCTGGGCTACTAATCAGCCCTCACATGATATGTTAATTGGGAATAATTTCCAAAGACTCCATGTTCCAGTAACTCAGCACTTAGATATGATGGTCTTCAACATTCATGGAGAAGGCGTTTGGGTAAAAAAGATTAAACAAGCCTATACACACCAAGAAATAGAATTTACGCGCACTAAGCGTGGTGAGGAATATATTCTTCCTACACAAAGAGAATTTTCACTTTCTATATGTGAAGTAACATTAAAAGATAAAATTCTTAAACAACATGAAAAAATGTGTAAGGAGTTATATTCTGAAAATCCTTTAAAATTTTGGGAAAAAGATAAATAATTGGCTACCATAGAACTAATAGATCCAAAAGCGGTCATTAGAGTAAAACAAATGGTTTACACTTATAAGGATCAACAAGAATTTAAAGAACAAATTGAGGAACTCTTAAAAAAGGGTTTAATTCGAGAAAGTAAAAGTCTTCATTCTAGTCATGCCTTTATGGTCAGGAATCATGCAGAAGAAAAAAGAGGAAAAGCTAGAATGGTTATCAATTACAAAAAGCTTAATGATAATACTGTTTTTATGGATATTATATCCCTAATAAGACAGTTTTATTTAATAGAATACATGGACCCACTTTGTTCTCTAAAATGGATTGTAAAAGTGGTTATTGGCAGGTAATGATGGATGAAAAAAATATTCCACTTACTGCATTTAGTGCTCCACAAGGACACTATGAATGGGTAGTCACATGCCCTTTGGTTTGAAAAATGCACCACATATATTTCAGAGAAGAATGGACAATGTCTTCAAAGAATTTAAACATTGTTGTCTTGTTTACATTGATGATATCTTAATCTTCTCTAAAACTATAGAACAACATAAGCATGACTTGAAAGCTATAACCCAAAAATGTGTTGACCATGGAATCATTTTAGGACAGAAAAAATGCATTTATGCTGAGCCAGAAATCGAGTTCTTAGGATTAAAGATTAAAGCAGGTCAAATTATTTTGCAAGAACATATTCTAGAAAAGGTAGAAACACTTCCTGATGAAATCAAAGATAGAAAACAACTAGAAAGATTTCTAGGTTGCATTACTTATGCTTCTGATTTTATTAAAGATGGACTTTCGGGCGACGGACCGAAGTCGTCGCCTGAAAGGTATTTTTCGCCCTCTGGCAACTCAGGCGACGAACTTCCGTCGCCTGAGTTGTGGTCGGGTGACTTTTATCCTTCCACCATTCAGTCGACGACCATCTGTATGTCCGTCGGCGGAGTTAACTCAGGCGACGGAAAAACTGTTCGTCGACTGATGATGTTGTCAGAGGCCAAGGGCCATCCAGGCCCGCCCATTAAGACTCAGGCGATGAGTTCAGTGTCATAAGTTCGTCGCCTGAGTCGGTCCATAGGGCTATGAAAGCATTCAGGCGACGGAATTTTTTCTTAATGTGTCGTCGCCTAGATAGTTTCAGGAGACGGATATAGAATTATTTTGTCTCCTGAGCGGTCCATAGGGCTATGAAAGCATTCAGGCGACGGAGTTTTTTCTTTATGTCTCGTCGCCTAGATAGTTTCAGGAGACGGATATATAATTATTTTGTCTCCTGAGCGGTCCATAGGGCTATGAAAGCATTCAGGCGACGGAGTTTTTTCTTTATGTCTCGTCGCCTAGATAGTTTCAGGAGATGGATATATAATTATTTTGTCTCCTGAGCGGTCCATAGGGCTATGAAAGCATTCAGGCGACGGAGTTTTTTCTTTATGTCTCGTCGCCTAGATAGTTTCAGGAGACGGATATATAATTATTTTGTCTCCTGAGTGTAGTCTAAGGATGCATTCTGAGTTGTATGTCCGTAGCTGGAGTGTTCAGGAGACGAAATTTTATATAAGTCCGTCGCCTGAACAGGTTTAATTTTTTTTTTTTTTTGTATAAGTTCGTCGCCTGAATTGTTTTGATTTTAAAAAAATAAAATTTAATAGGGTTGGTGCCCCCTGTTCGAATGTAACTATAGCACATATTGTGCTCCTGTCCTAAACTCTATAAACAACAACACAAACAACACATACAACATACTCAACACCATACAAGCACAAAAAACTTCACAATTCACAACATACAATTCATTCCATCACATTAAAAACTTCACAAAAGTTGTCTAAATGTTTCACCCTAAACCTTGTCCAACATACCAAAAGTATGTGACAAATATCCATCTTGAGCAACTTCACAAAAAACTTCACAAAAAGTATACACAAATACTACAAATTCCATCCAACACAAGTTGTCTAAAAGTTTATCCAGAAAACCAGAGCAAAGTTTTAGTTAGAGGGATATGAGGAGGGCGTCCTTACCTTGCTATTTCGGCTGGGGGGAGGGCTGACTGTCTGTTGGATGACCAGCTGAGTTGGTGGAGGGCTGAGGAGAAGCTGTGACAGCCTGAGGACACACGACGGAGGTGACGGATGGTTGTGAGTTGGCCTGACCACTGAGCATGCCCATCATGAGCCTCTCGATGCTGGCCATACGCTCCTCCAGCTGCTCATTCTTGGTCTCGGTTAGGGTGGTTTTCTCACGCAACCTTTCTATTTCAGCCTTCGCCTCCTCCAGCTCCTTGTCCCTCTCTGCAGCCCTTGCTGCCCATGGACCCCCTCTTTTCTTTGCAGGCCGCTCTCCAGCTGCACCCATTCCTTTTAAAAAAATATTGAAAACATAAATAAAAATGAGCAGCTGGAGAATAAGAAAGTCATAAATAAAATGTTGTTATGAAAACAAGACTGAAATCTTGATATGAATTATAACAAGATTGAAATTGTAAGTAAAATCAAGTAAGGATTGAACACATAAAGAAAATCTTGTTATGAAAACAAGATTGAAAACGTAAGTAAAATCTTGTAATGGAAATTGTAAAATCAGAAATTCAAACATAAGTAAAATCTTGATATGAATTATAACAAGTAAAATATTTGTATGAACTTCTGAAAATTGTAAAACAATAATAAAATAAGTGGGGATTGAACTATACCTCGAACTTCTGTTCCTTTTCTTTCCCCAAAGCAATCCAAGATGATCTGTGTTTGTTCTTCGACAGAGAGGGGTGGTATTTGGCTTGGGTCTTCTCCTCCTTCTCCAACAGTGCAGACTTCATCAAGACGACGTTTCAATTTGGCCTACAAACACAGAAATTTTTAAGTAAAATGAATATATATATAAGTAAAACACAGAAAGGAATGCATATATTGATTTGAAACCAGTAAAAGGAATATATAAGTAAAAGGAATATATATAAGTAAAACAAGTAAAACACAGAAAGAAATGCATTTTTGAACAGGATTTATAAGAAATGCAATAACATATAAGTAAAACCTAAGTACTTAGGAAACAGCCAAGCAAGCAAACTAAAAAAATCTAATAGTAGATAAGCAAGCAAAAATAAGCATAAGTCAAGCAAGCAAACAAATCTCATAGTAGATAAGCAAGAAAAAAAAATTCATAGCAAATGGATGAAAAGCAACAGTTAAAACCTAAGTAAAACCTAAGTACTTAGGAAAAATGACAGAAACGGAGGAAGATGAGAGGCAACAGAAGATAGGCAACAGTCATGTGTGGTTTTAAGCAACATAAAAAGAAGATAGGCAACAGAAGATAGGCAACAGTCATGTCTCGCTCGACAGAAGATAGGCAATAGTAGATATGGATCTGTAGATGTATTTTTTAAGCAACATAAAAAGAAGATAGGCAACAGCCACACATGACAGAAGATAGGCAACAGTCAAGCAACAGTTAAAACCTAAGTAAAACCTAAGTAACACCTAAGTAATTAGGAAAATTGACAGAAAAAAAAAGGTCATAGCAGTCCATCTTGCGCACCCGGACACCCCTCGTAGGCTTCTATGGTTGTCTTAAGCCAAGCCGCCGGATGTTTTTCCTTAATGATGAGCTCTTCTGCTCGGAAGCTCAGGGGCTTGGACCCATTGTGATGATTAAGGGGGTTCGGGTTCTTGGTCCGGTTTTACTTGTTTCGCTCAGACAGGGCCTGTAAAAAGATAGACAATCAGAAATCACAAGTGATAAACAATAAGATAAACGAAGAATAAAAAAACAAGTTAGGGAATTAATGAGAAATTACCATTCTCGCTTCGTCTGTGAAGTCACTCACCAAGAACCGCCACTGATCAGGGCGAGCAACAAACTCAAGTGGTATGTCCTCGCCCCCCCACTCCAGGAAGTGTTGATGACAGTCATACTTCCAGGCCCCATATGCTTTTCCGCTCTTCTTCTCCACATATGAGTCAACTGCAGGGTCAATCTCATAGTACATCTACACATCCATATCAGAAAAAAAGACATAAGTATAGGAGATAAGCAAAATTAGATAAGCACAACCAAGCAAGGAAACAAAAAAAAAAGCAACAGTTAAGCATTTTGTGAAGGAAAAAATAGATGTGAAGCACAAATCAAGAAAGCGTAAGTAATAAGAAACTATAAAGAAACATAAGTAATAAGCAACATAATAGATGTGAAGAAACTATAAAGAAACTATAAGTAATAAGCAACATAATAGATGTGAAGCACAAAACCAAAGAAACTTAAGAAACTATAAAGAAACATAAGTAATAAATGTGAAGCATAATTATAAAGAAACATAGGTAAATACAGATAACACTATACAGAGATCACACTACACACAGATCACACTATACAGAGAATATACACAGATCACACTATAGTTGCTTTAGGATACACAGAAACTATACACAGAAACTATAAAGATGTGAAGCATAATTATAAAGAAACTATAAAAAAATTCATAGCAAATAGATGAAAAGCAACTATAAAGAAACATAAGTAATAAGAAACTATAAAGAAATACATGTGAAGCAAAAATAAGCATCAGATAAGCATTTTGTGAAGGAAAAAGCAACTATACAGAAACATAAGTAATAAGAAACTATAAAGAAATAGGTGTGAAGCAAAAATAAGCAACAGATAAGCATTTTGTGAAGGAAAAAATAGATGTGAAGCACAAATCAAGAAAGCGTAAGTAATAAGAAACTATAAAGAAACATAAGTAATAAGCAACATAATAGATGTGAAGAAACTATAAAGAAACTATAAGTAATAAGCAACATAATAGATGTGAAGCACAAAACCAAAGAAACTTAAGAAACTATAAAGAAACATAAGTAATAAATGTGAAGCATAATTATAAAGAAACATAGGTAAATACAGATTACACTATACAGAGATCACACTACACACAGATCACACTATACAGAGAATATACACAGATCACACTATAGTTGCTTTAGGATACACAGAAACTATACACAGAAACTATAAAGATGTGAAGCATAATTATAAAGCAACTATATAAAAATTCATAGCAAATAGATGAAAAGCAACTATAAAGAAACATAAGTAATAAGAAACTATAAAGAAATACATGTGAAGCAAAAATAAGCATCAGATAAGCATTTTGTGAAGGAAAAAGCAACTATACAGAAACATAAGTAATAAGAAACTATAAAGAAATAGGTGTGAAGCAAAAATAAGCATCAGATAAGCATTTTGTGAAGGAAAAAAATAGATGTGAAGCACAAATCAAGAAAGCATAAGTAATAAGAAACTATAAAGAAACATAAGTAATAAGCAACTATAAAGACATAGATGTTCTTATGATTTTTAGGCAAAAATAAGCATCAGAAACTATAAAGAAACTATACACATAAACTATAAAGAAATACACAGAAAGCATGTGATAAGCATCAGAAACTATAAAGAAAATATACACAGAAACTATAAAGAAACTATAAAGAAATACATGTGAAGCAAAAATACAAAGAAAGCATCAGAAACTATAAAGAAACTATACACAGAGACTATAAAGAAATACACAGAAAGCATGTGATAAGCATCAGAAACAAAAATAAGCACACCCAATCAAGAAAGCAAACACAGATCACACTATAAACATATAAGTAATAAGTACTTAAATAAAAGATAATAAAAAAACATAAACTACCTCCAAGTAATCTCTTACGGGGGACCGTTGCTCATCTGTTAGTTTGCTCCATGTTGATGCAAGCATCGGCACCTTGTCCCTGATAGCACACCCAATGTCTCGGACAAAGGTGTCATGCAGTTGCTTGAGCCCAAGCCCCTTGTGGAAGCAGGACCACTCAATCTTCAGCTTCTTCCCTTCCGCGGCCTTGAGGAGTGTTGTTTTGTGACTCTTGATGGTTCGATATTTACCTAAAAATCATTAGAACATATCAGATAACAAAACCATCATCAACATAAGTAACATTAATAAGCAACAAAAAAAAGAACACAACTTTATAAGAATCCTAACAAGTATATATTTTGCCAAACAGACCCTTAATGAGAGAGAGAGACAACACTGAAGGTACACACATATCTATATCATTCTAATATATACATAAAATAAAACAAATAAATGTGTGTTTTTTTCTTTTAAGTACAGAAAGGGGGAGGGAGAGTGAATTGCTGAGTTATAAGCTATGGATTTAAGATCTACAACTATGAAAGAAACCAGAGGCCACCCAGAAAAGCACCAAACTTTAAATAACATTAATAAGCAACAAAAAGTCTCAAACAATTAAGCAAAAAGTCATCTTCTCTATGAAACCCAATCATCTTCTCTACGAAACCCAATCAACATAAGTAACATTAACAAGCATCAACATAAGTAACATTAACAGTTAAGATAAGTTTCTGGAATTGCACCAGCCAGCAAGACTCTAAATTAAAGAGAAGTACTGGCAAAATAAGGCCAATCAAACAATTAAGTCCACAAATATCAAGCCAAAGGAAAAAGAAAACATGAATCACTGCAGCCAGTTAAAACAGATTGAAATGGAACATACTTCCTGCTCAATTTCACACAAATCAAATTGAAACCCTAAATCCTAAATCAGATTGAAACCCTAAATCATATATCCTAAATCCTAAATCAGATTAAAACCCTAAATCCTTATACAAATTGAAACCCTAAATCCTATGAGATTGAAACCCTAAATCCTAAATCAGTATACAAATTGAAACTCTAAATCCTTGTACAATTTTAAAGAATCTGACAGAGGAAGAGAGAGAGATGCTCACCACGACATCGGATGGAGCGAGGGGCCTCGCCTGATGACGAAGCTACTGGGGTGGCGCCGACAATGGCTGTGGATGGCTCCGGGTTGCCATTGGTGAGAGATAGGAGAGGAGGTGGCACTGGGGTTGTTGCAGAGGGGGTGGGAGAGGGAGTAGGAGTCCCTGAGGCAGGAGGAGGAGTCGGGGCCGGGTTTGGAGAGGGAGTGGGAGTGGGAGTCGGGGCCGGGTTTGGAGAGGAAGTGGGAGTGGGAGTCGGGGCCGGATTTGGAGAGGGAGTGGGAGTGGGAGTCGGGGCCGGAGTGGACGAGGGGGCCGGTAATTGCAGCGGTGGAGGAATCGGGGCCGGAGGCGCTGAAGCGGCCGAGGTGGAGGGCGAGGGGACCGGTAATTGCAGCGGTGGAGGAATAGGAGCCGGAGTGGACGAGGTTTGTTTCGAATTCTTTTTCCCCTTCACAGGGCGGGCTTTAGGAGGCATGGCGGAAGAGAGGTGGAGGAGGGACGAGAGGAGCGGCGGAGGAGAGGCGGAGGAGAGGTGGAGGAGGGACAAGAGGAGCGGCGGAGGAGAGGCGGAGGAGGGACAGAGGCAAGTTGGAGATCGAGGGAGGAGGCGGAAGAGAGACAGAGAGAGAGAGAGAGAGAGAGAGAGAGAGAGAGAGCGATGAGTGAATGATTTGGGGCTAGGGTTAGGGAGGCGTCTGAGTTACTAAAATCCTACATGTTCAGGCGACGGAGATATAAAAAAATATTGTCGCCTGAAAATTTGGCGGAAATTCAAATTTTCGTTAAAATATAGGGGGGAAATTCAATTGGGGAGACGAAATAGTAATAAGTTCGTCTCCTGAATCATTTCAGGAGACGAGAAATTAACTAGTCCGTCGACTGAACATTTGGCGGAAATTCAAATTTTGGTGAAAAAAAAGGTGGGAAATGACATTTTATTAGAGCCAAAATGGGTCAAAAATTCACTTTTCCATTGGGGAGACGAACTACCAATAAGTTCGTCTCCTAAATCATTTCAGGAGACGAGAAATTAACTTGTCCGTCGACTGAACATTTGGCGGAAATTCAAATTTTGGTGAAAAAAAGGGTGGGAAATGAAATTTTATTAGAGCCAAAATGGGTCAAAAATTCACTTTTCCATTGGGGAGATGAACTACCAATAAGTTCGTCTGCTGAATACTCTCAGGCGACGGAAATTTAATTTGTCTGTCGCCTGAAAAAATACATATTTTTTTAAAATGAGCACTTGGCATGTGTTATTGCCCTGTTTACCATAACTTAATGACAAATTGTACCAAAAAAAATAGTCTTAGAAGCCATGATACCAACCATGTCATACACATTCGAAAATAACCGCCATGTCTCACAAAAACAACGATTACAATATATAATTTATGGAATTCGAAGACATTATCAACCTTCGTCATCGTCATTTTCCTCTTCGTCATCCTCTTGTTCATCTTCATCTTCATCTTCATCATCTTCTTCATCTTCATCTTCATCTTCATCTTCATCATCTTCATCTTCATCTTCATCTTCATCTTCATCATCATCATCGTCTTCTTCTTCCTCCATTTCAAGATCAATGGCGAGGTTCAAATTTTCGAAATAGATCACCGGGCCAATCTCCTGATAAGCTTCTTCCACCTCATTGGTAAGATCATCTCCGCGAGTTGCTAGAGTTTGAGGATCATACACGTTTCTATGGGACATCACATTAACTACTTTCCAAGCATCACCCGCCTTTGGATCATCCACGTAAAACACTTGCCTCGTCGAGCGTGCAAGACAAAACGGAGAATCCTCATACCAACTGCTGTTTGTGTCCACATAGAGCAAACCCATATCTACCTTGGTGCTTCCACTATTTTCAGGATCGGTGTCAAACCACTTGCATTTAAACAACACAACTGGCATACAAGTAGCGTATATCAGCTCTACCACTTGTTCAAGTACCCCCATAGTACTTAGCATCTGAAGTTTCCACCATCACCCCTGAATTTTGTGTTCTCAAATCTTTGTCTTTGTCCCATGCCACAAACTTCACCCCATTGACAGAGCAGGCCCAATACAGTTTGCATTGTAGTGGCCCCTTTGCCAAGTTCAGAACCTCCGGTTTCAGGTAGGTGTCTCCATCTTTGTGCAACTTAGAAACTTATACAACATAATATGTTAGAGTTCTGTATTGGGAAAACAAACATGCAATTTGTTTAATGAAACATCACGGTCGTTCTTACCCATGGGTAGAAATAACTAAGAAAATCTCTTCTACGGTCCCATTCTTCAAACTCCGGGTAAGCCTCACTATACAGGTTCTCATGCGATTTCATGTAGAACTCAACTTCATTGCAGTTGGTTAAAACCTGCCAGTGAGCCTCTGCAATCATAGGTTCTCCTAACCTTTCTCTCATGATTTGACCGTGAGGACGCACGAGGCTTGAAACGACAGAAATATCATAGCTCAGCTCCTCCATTGCATTCGTACCTTCACGACTCTCATCTCGACCCCCGAGATACAAGTTGCAGTATGTTGTTGCCTCGTTTAAAACGTAACGCTCTGAAATACTTCCCTCCGGGTAACAGTAGTTCTTCACTTGAGCCTTATATTTGCCAAGTTGCCTATAAAACAAAGGAAGAAGTTTTGGAGGGGTATAATGGACAGAAATTGTGAGATGAATTTAATCTATAAGTAGCATACCTTTCTATTGGGTACATCCAGGTGTAATGCACTGGTCCAGTTTCTAACACTTGTTGCGGTAGGTGAACTAGAAGGTGTACCATGATTGTGAAAAAGTGCGGGGGATAAATCATCTCCAGTCTGCAAAGAATCTGAACTATCTCATCCTCCATCTGGCGGACATCCTCCTTCCTCACCTCCCTGGCACACAATTTCTGAAACCATTTCGCTAGCGCAACCAAAGTCTTGGCAACACCCAACGGCAGGTATGCACGGACAACAATGGGAAGAAGACGCTGAAACATAACATGAATGTCATGGGTCTTTAGGCCGTGGAATTTTCTCTCTGCAATTTTGACCTTGTTGTTCAAAGACCCAGCATACCCATGGGGGTACTTCACTGTACCGAACCATTCGAATATATCTGGTATGTCCTCCCGTTTCACCAGAAATGGCGTATGAGGGAGTGTTCCATCTCTCTTCTGTGCCTGGCTTCTCCGCACCCCTCTTTGCTGCAATGTTGCTCGAGCTTTGGGACCATCCTTTGTCTTCCCTTCTATGTTAAGAGTAGTGCCGATGATGTTGTCGAAGACGTTCTTCTCGATGTGCATAACATCGAGTGCATGTCTGACTCTAATGTGACGCTAGTAAGGAAATCGCCATAACTCGGACTTGTTGGTCCAACACATTCTGTTAGTCACACTGTATGGGGCCTTGAAAGCAGGGTGCGAGCTGAGGACGGGGAAGTTGATCCTGTTGAGAAAGATGGAAACATAATGAGAAAGACATCGGACAAACGTATGAAAAGGGAAAAGAGAGTGAAAAGAGGTAGTTCTCGTACCTATCGATCTGTGAAAGAATTTGCTCCCCGTTCCAAGCATAAGGGCGTGTTCTGTGTTCTTCGCTTCCATTGAATGCTATACCATCGGTTCGCCACGGGTGGTTTAGTGGAAGCCATCTACGGTGCCCATCGTAAACCATTCTCCCTTGTTCATGCGTTGCAGAAGTACCGTCCAAGCAAATAGGGCAGGCTTTATACCCCTTCATCGTAGCTCCAGCCAACATCCCCAAGCCAGGAAAGTCGCTTATAGTCCACAACACTGCTGCTTTCATCGTGAAAGTGGACCTTGAGTATCGATCAACAGTATATACTCCAGTCCCCCATAAGTGGCGAAGCTCATCGATCAACGGCTGCATGAACACACTAAGACACTTTCCTGGAGACTTTGGTCCCGGAATCAACAACGCTAACATGTTGAATTCCTTCTTCATGCACAATGACGGAGGCAAGTTGTATGGCATCACTATGACAGGCCATGTGTTATGGAGGGTTGACTGATTCCCAAATGGATTGAATCCATCGGTTGCAAGTGCAAGTCTCACATTCCTCACGTCTTCAGAGAAATGCGGGTAGGTTTTGTTGAATTCTTTCCATGCCTCACCATCTGATGGGTGTTTCAACCATTCTGCATCTCTCACCCGCTCACCATGCCATCGCATAGCCTTTGCAATGTTCGGCTCCATGAACAATCTCTTCAGTCTAGGGGTTAAGGGAAAGTACCGGAGAACCTTCCTGGGAACCTTGCCTCTCGTACCCTCCCTAGTACACCACCTAGGTGTGTTGCACTTGGGGCACGCTTCGAGATCTGCATATTGTTTGCGAAATAGCACACAGTTATACTCACAAGCGTCGATCAGCTCGTACCCAAATGCAAGGTCCCTAATCACACTCTTCATCTTCGCTCCATCCGTAGGATGTTTATGTCCTTTCGGCAACATGCGAGCAATGTGTGCGCACATGCCGTCCAAGCTCCTATCTGTCCAACCAAACTCTGACTTCATCTGCATTGCATCCAGACAGGCATCTAGAACAGTCATATCGCTGTTCTCACACAATGGCATGTTTGCTGCCTCTATAAGCCTGTTATATTTCTCGTAATCATCGTCAACAACATATTGGAACGGAGGATCATCGGGGACAGAGTGCGCCTCATATCCGGCATGAAACGGAAAAGCATCGTGCAGAATGTTCATAGCCGGACCATCAACGGAGGAAGATGCCCCTTCCTCCAGGATCTGCGTTCGTCGTTGCTCATTTGTCCTATCAACTGGGGCTTCGCCATGCTTGTCCCAAACAGTATAACTAGGCCACATTCCCATGTGGGCCAAATGACTGTGTATTTCATCTATTGGCTCCCATTCATTGTTGCGGAATCTCCGACACGGGCATAGGAAATGAGTCATTCCATTCGCATTATCTCTAAGATTCTGCATAAAGAGAAATATTCCTTTTTGATACTCCCCGTGAGCGTGAGGGAGTAGCATCCAACTTTTGTCGATCATTATCGTCCTATCATTATCAATCCATTCATATGAATTCATCACATTCTAAAATGAAATTGCACATAAACAATACATTCTCATCAATTCATAACACAAACTCCATAAACAATCTATTCACATAAACAATCAATTCATAAACCATCCAAACTCCATAAACAATCCATTCTCATCAATTCATAACACCACATTCTAAAATAAACAATCTATTCACATAAACCATCCAAACTCCATAAACAATCTATTCACATAAACAATCAATTCATAACACAAACTCAATTTAACCTCCATTTACCCTCAATTTCAACTCCATATATACATACACAACTCTTTCCCCTCATAAACTCCATTCAAACAACTTTTTTACCATCCAAACTCCATAAACAATCTATTCACATAAACAATCAATTCATAACACAAACTCAATTTAACCTCCATTTAACCTCAATTTCAACTCCATATATACATACACAACTCTTCCCCCTCATAAACTCCATTCAAACAACTTTTTTTACCATCCAAACTCCATTAAATAAGACAACCTCATCATCAAATATCCAAACAAACATTGTATATGCATATATTAAACAAAAAAAAAAACAAAAAAATTTAAAATTTATACATACCTTCAATGGAGGTGTGAAATGGGGGAAAGTTTTCGAGCCCTCTAGGTTTTTTGGGGAGAAAGGATGAAGATGAGAATGATTTATTGTACAGTACAACCGGTTTTAATTGTTTGTTACGGAAAACACATTCAGGCGACAGACTTATATATAACTCCGTCTCCTGAGTGAACAGTATTTAATATCCCCAACCAACCAGACTTTATTACTCTACTTTTGAAAAAGTCCAACGTTCAGGCGACGAACCACAAGAACTTCCGTCGCTAAAAAGGCCCGAACAAGGCTCAGGCGACGAACCACTAGTATTTCGGTCGCTTCAAAGGCCCATTCTGACAGCCGTCATTCGGATACCTATTTGGGCGACCGATCTTGAGCAAAGTTCGTCGCCTGAATTTGTTCCGTCGCCTGAGTACAGTTCAGCCGACGGACATTGAGCTTTTCTGGTCGGCTGAACATGGGCTGGAGGCGGTTTGGGCATCCCAACGTTCAGGCGACGGGCCTTAGTAAGTTCGTCGCCCGAACCTGATTCAGGCGACGAACCTTTTGAGTTCCGTCGAGCGAGAGTGAATCTGGCGTAGTGAATTGGTAATGGGGCTTTGGTTGTTTTTCTTTGTCATCCCTTCTGTAAGTTAATGAGCTTTTCCTTGTTGTTGATAGTTGATAGTCTAATAACTTTACAAACAATCTGAATTTGTTAATCTGAATAAGAGTTCATCACTTCATCGTGTGGAGCTCTTTGAGCCTACAGAAATCATTACCCATCTTCTATGAGTTATATCTCTGCAATTCATACGATGTCCCATTTGTATAGGTACCCTGTCCCC
Source organism: Persicaria tinctoria (assembly GCA_037127255.1). Lineage (NCBI taxonomy): Eukaryota > Viridiplantae > Streptophyta > Magnoliopsida > Caryophyllales > Polygonaceae > Persicaria > Persicaria tinctoria. The sequence continues at coordinate 84,143,100 of JBANSL010000001.1, forward strand.
TATACAGATCACTTGCGAATACTGTGAATTCCCTTTACCAGCAATCAATCTGTTCGAATATCAGGTACGGTGTTCGTTGAATCACGGAATAAGAAACCAATGCTTGCTATACATTTTGATACCTAGCCACTGGTTTATTGACATGTTTGTCAAATTATTCACAAAAAAAGAAAATATTTACCAAAAAATTTAGGGTTTGAAAATATTTGTCAAAATATTCACTAGGGTCCCACTTGTCTTTTATAATTTCCCATAAAAAGCAAAAATCATATAAAATCACCGTATCTTTTTATAATTTGTATTAATATCCTTGTATGTTACTTGTTTAGTCTATATTCCGCTTAAAAAATTTATAATTAGAACCTTGATCCTGCAATTTTGTATCAGAGCCAAGATAATTAAAAATAATCTGTATTTATCTATAAGACAATCTGGAGGTGTCTACTAATTGCATCCATAAGACTTATCCTGGTGCTTTACATTTAGATGTAAACGATAAGCATTTTGGAGCAATTTTAAATGTCATTTCAGATCAACTTATAGATCTAAAACTAGAAGTTAAAAAATTAGAACAATTATATTTTGAGATTAGCAGTAAAATATTTAAGACTGTAAAAGAGACAGGCGAAGTACATCACTCAACAAATCTAAAAGTCATTAACGAAATTAGCCATCAGATAAGCCTAACATCAGGTGGTGAAATTAAGAAAGGAGATCATTTTAAATACAGTAATCCATTTAAAAAATCCAAAAAGAAGTTTTCTACTAAATTAGATAATATAACGAAAAAATTGACTATAGAAGAAGACCTAGGCGAAAATCTTAAAAATTAATCACCATCCACTTCGACAAACAAGGAGATTCCGCACTAAGTTGGATGACCCAGAATGGAAGATGAAATTACATAAACAAAAAGGCGTTGAAACCAACTTTATGAACCAAGCAGTCATGAGTGACGACGAGTCTGAAAAGAATTCAGATGAAGAAGCTGTGTATCAACAAATGGGATTAATTAACCTAAAAGATATGGAAAACATTCCCATATCTAAAATCCAAAGAAGGTTAAATGAAATTTTAAGACAAAGAAGGCTGAGGGAGAATGAACCTGTAGAACAAATTGAAGCTAGAAGACATTACAGAAGATATGAACATGGTTCAACTAGTAATTACAGACCTAGGTTAAAGCCTAGAGAATTTCTGGAGAAGAAGGAAAGATTTGGAGTAAGCATTATGCCAAACCATAGACCAAATCAAAGAGAAATTAATCTAGAACTCATAAGTGAAACAGGTTATAAATTAAACCTAGATGGTGTAAGGAATAGGCGTGAAATCATAGAGTTCTGGAAGAAAAGTATGATGAGTGTATTAAACATTAACGTAGGATGGAACTCTTCTTAATTCCTTAATTACATAGAACATAGTTTCTATGGATGTATTGCCGACTGGTATGGAGCTATTGGTTATGAACCAAAATAAGAGATTAAAAATTTAGCATGCCCAGTGACTATGTTCACCTTAATATGTGAATTAATAGAAGACGAATTCATTGGAGAAAAGGAAGATGAAAATAAGGATGCTTTAAAGTGGCAAAGAACCTTAAACAATCTTGAAATCTATAACATGAAATATGTTGACAATTACATAGCAGAATTCGAGAAGTATTATTATAAGGTAGGGGAGTATAACACTAATCTGCAAATGTTCTTTGATAAACTTCCTGCCCCAATTAATGAACAAATAAGTGAAGAGCATCGAGAGTTAATTAAAAATGGAGATAAAGATACTCTAGGTAACAGAATTTCCTATGTTAGGAAATGGGTCGAGAAAAAATGTCGAGACGTAAGAAGCACCCAAAGAATGAAAAAACAATTCTTAACTTGTTGGGAGACGCCAACAGAATGGGGATGTAATAATAGAGATTACCAAGGAAAACGAAACTATAAAAGAAAAAGTTTCAATAAACAAAGAGGTGAAAAATATTATAAGAAGTATTATAAAAGACCATTCTCTAAAAACAGAAGGTTTTTTCAGAAAGCCTCATTTTGTGCTGAGAAAAAAGAAAAACTGTAAATGTTGGGCATGCGGAGAGTCCGGTCATTATGCTAATGAATGCAAGGGAGAGTAGTAGATCTAGGTAGTTTGGATTATATAGAGCTATCTGAAGATGAAGCAGTAGATCTAGCCCTAAGAAATAGCAAAGGGAGAGTAGAAATAATAGAAGAAAAGCTTGAAGAAGATATAGAATCTGAAAATGAGTCAATAGAAGATGAAGAAATTAATGAAATGATGGAAGGAGAAGCTCCTAGTGAGTTTTCTGATGAATATGAGATGACCACCTTAGCTCAACTTTAGCAAGCTGAAACCTCTATTGATGAGGAACAAGTTGAAGAAATGACGAGATCAGGGGTTGACTTCCCAATCATCGCTAAAGAACAGTTTGTTAAAAAATCATTATTCTCTAAATATGCTAAATATGTTTGCGAAGAAATGTCTGGAGATGTAATTGTCATGAATAATGAAAATCAAGCAACTGAAGTAAACTTAATCAATTGGGCAAACATTAAAAAACATAGCAAAGATAAGATATTTAAATATATTTTCATATGTGGCATCCAAGTAATTATAACTCCATTACAAGACTATGGAAAAGATGTGCAATGCATTAATTTTGTTTGTGACATTAGGCATAAAAAGTTTAGTGATCAATGCATCAGTGGTATAGTTTGTAATTTGAGTCAAGGAGCAGTTTCTTGGATCTGTAGGCCTAACTATTATGTTAGTCTAGAAGATCATTATGCATCTAAGTTCTTAGCTATAAAATTGTTAACAGAAGGTATTAGTATGCATAAGGGAATTTGTCCTTTACAATTAAAGTGGAAGGTAGTTTATAAACTTGAGAATACTACAAATCCTCCACAAAAATGCCATATAGTAGAAGTTGAGAAACACGAGGTTGTAGGTCTAAGTAAAGAGGTTGTACCTGTTAAGTTAAGACCTGATCAAATAAGACTTAAGACCATTTGGATAAACACATTTGAAAATTCTACATGCACTAGCAGTAATAAGGTTTTAACCATAAATGAAGAAGGTAGAATCCATACAAATGCTAAACCGCCAACTAGTCTCTCTAGGTGTCCAAGTTTGTCTAGAAATACTAGTTTTAGGTTCAATCCTAATCTTAGTATTACTCCGAGGAATCAGGGAGCTACTACAAGTAGAAAAGACAAATCATTTGTGGTAGATGAAGACATAGCAAGCATGATAGCAGCATTAAACAAGAGACTAGAAAATAAAATTTTGAAAGAACTAGCTAGACATAGTATAGACTTGGGTTCTAGCCAATTTAGGGAATCGATAACATCAATTTCTCCAATAGCTCAAAAGGTTCGAGAAAATCAAGAAGGATCATCTAGTTCCGAACAAAAAGGAAAGATAATAGCTAGGATACCAAACTAAAACCTTTAGTGAACCTATCTATGAAAATGATCCAAGGGCTAAAGATTTACAAGAATCTCTCACAGATTCTTTATTTGAAGAAGAATTAGGAATGAGAATGGAAGTAATAGACCTCAGACATCTCTATGTAGATAATATGAGAGTAGAAGAAGCTTTGAACATGTCAGTAGAGAATCACTAAAGAAAAACTATAGGATTACCAACCCCAATAGCATTTATATCCCGATAAGTATTTGCTTAGAAGGGTTTAACAAATATGAATTATGTGCCTTTGTAGATACTGGATGTTCAGTATGCTTTGGTAAGAAGGCATTATTTCCTGAGTTTATATGGAAAAAGTCTCATAGACCAATTCAAGTTAGAATAGTTGATCATAGTATTATGGTCCATTCAGAATTAGCTTCTGATGTACCTATCATGATAAGAAGAGTCCAATGTGTAATTCCTACACTCTGGGCTACTAATCAGCCCTCACATGATATGTTAATTGGGAATAATTTCCAAAGACTCCATGTTCCAGTAACTCAGCACTTAGATATGATGGTCTTCAACATTCATGGAGAAGACGTTTGGGTAAAAAAGATTAAACAAGCCTATACACACCAAGCAATAGAATTTACGCGCACTAAGCGTGGTGAGGAATATATTCTTCCTACACAAAGAGAATTTTCACTCTCTATATGTGAAGTAACATTAAAAGATAAAATTCTTAAACAACATGAAAAAATGTGTAAGGAGTTATATTCTGAAAATCCTTTAAAATTTTGGGAAAAAGATAAATAATTGGCTACCATAGAACTAATAGATCCAAAAGCGGTCATTAGAGTAAAACAAATGGTTTACACTTATAAGGATCAACAAGAATTTAAAGAACAAATTGAGGAACTCTTAAAAAAGGGTTTAATTCGAGAAAGTAAAAGTCTTCATTCTAGTCATGCCTTTATGGTCAGGAATCATGCAGAAGAAAAAAGAGGAAAAGCTAGAATGGTTATCAATTACAAAAAGCTTAATGATAATACTGTTTTTTATGGATATTATATCCCTAATAAGACAGTTTTATTTAATAGAATACATGGACCCACTTTGTTCTCTAAAATGGATTGTAAAAGTGGTTATTGTCAGGTAATGATGGATGAAAAAAATATTCCACTTACTGCATTTAGTGCTCCACAAGGACACTATGAATGGGTAATCACATGCCCTTTGGTTTGAAAAATGCACCACATATATTTCAGAGAAGAATGGACAATGTCTTCAAAGAATTTAAACATTGTTGTCTTGTTTACATTGATGATATCTTAATCTTCTCTAAAACTATAGAACAACATAAGCATGACTTGAAAGCTATAACCCAAAAATGTGTTGACCATGGAATCATTTTAGGACAGAAAAAATGCATTTATGCTGAGCCAGAAATCGAGTTCTTAGGATTAAAGATTAAAGCAGGTCAAATTATTTTGCAAGAACATATTCTAGAAAAGGTAGAAAAACTTCCTGATGAAATCAAAGATAGAAAACAACTAGAAAGATTTCTAGGTTGCATTACTTATGCTTCTGATTTTATTAAAGATCTAGAGAAGTTGAGAAAACCTCTACAGATTAAATTAAAGAAAGATCAAGTTTGGATTTGGACTCAATTAGATACTAAAATAGTCAAAGAACTTAAAAGAAGATGTGAAAAACTTCCAATATTGACTTTACCTAATGAAGAGGATGAGTTAGTTCTCAAAACATATGCTAGTAATTATCATTGGGGAGCTGTTTTAAAAATAAAGAAAGACAACAAGCTTTGCAGGTATAGCAGTGGCAGCTTCAAAAAATCTGAGTATAATTACACTGTCATGGAAAAGGAGATTCTTGCAATTTATCGTGGAATCCAGAAGTTTATAATCTTCTTAGCTCCTAAACCTTTTACAATCAGAACAGATTGTAAAGGAATATTGGGTTTCATAAATAACCATCTTGATAATATGAAAGCGCATGGGAGATTCCTGCGTTGGCAATTAGCCCTTAATCAATTCACTTTCACCATTGAACATGTGCAGGGATCTAAAAATTCTCTTGCTGACAGCTTAACAAGAGAGTTAGCTGATGGATCAGAGAAATCAAACGCGGTGGGAAAATCCGCAATGGGTGTTCCACCCATGGGAGAAATACGAGGATACCAAGGATGGGTTTCCCCTCCAAGTTTTCATATTTCTGTTTATTTTGGAAGATTTACTGAGAATAGATTCCAGCGTGGACTCCTACAAGCGAGACACAGAGCGGTTATACGAATGTTAACTCTAGAAATAATTATAAAAGTTCTTCAGCTACCTACTGAACTCCAGGAAGACATCTCAGGAAGATGGAGAATGATAGATTTCGACAACTTCTACTGGATGGTAAATTTAAGAGATCACGATACTCCAGCAAGGATAAGAGAACGGTGTAACCATTTTTGTGTAACCAATGGCGCCGGACTGAGAGGATTATCATTACCCATCATGCCAAATGAAGATGCAGATTAATTACTTAAAATCGTGGAAGTATGGAATGTGCAATGGAATCCACAATTACAGGCGACCATGGCCAAAGAAAGAAGAAGAGAGCATCTTGTACAAGAATTTCACTAAGTTCCAGAAGGAGGTCTCCCTTAGAGCAGCAAAATTCGAAAAAATAAAAGACATAGATTGTTGTCGTGTTATCAGTACCTGCATAGATGTTAGCCAGGCAAAAACCCGGCTACCACATTACCTAATCTTCCTACTAATTGATGAGGGAAGACTACTGGTACGTGACAGATCCAGTAGTAGAAGGAAGAATCGACGTAGTAAGGCATACTTGGGAAGCAAGAGCAAAAGGATTCTTTTACATCTACTAATACAACACCAAGTTTAGACAGACAGATTGTGGGATATTCAAAGTTGGAAATACAACCTTCATCGTAACCTCACAACTCAATCCATTAATGCAGCAAGCCATAAACATGACCGAATCCATCAATCTTTACTTAGCAGAAATAGAGGTCGGTCACTTTTTAGATAAAAGAGGACACGAGAGGATGATCGATTTACTGATTGCATGGGATCGAGAATACACTGAAGGATTAATGCTTGATCTCGATCTAGACAATGATCAAGATTTAGAGTTTGATAATACTCTAGATCTAGTTCAAGATTACAATGATGATGACCTGGAAGCCAACATGGGAGACGAAGGGGTCCATATGTTGGACAACTGAAAGCCATCATCATCCACCAAGCACAATTATTGTACTTTCTGATGTGTTTTTGCTTTTACCACGTGACATTGTAAAATAATGGGTGTACTGTGTGTGCTTTTACTGTGTGCTTTGTCAGGCCAACCTGTAGGCCAATCAATGTAGTCGTTGGAGAGGCATCCAATGCCCTTCAAGTAGCTCTATATAAAAGGCTCTCCTCGGACTTCTCAACACACAGTTCCAGAGAGAGGGAAAAACCATATGAGAAGAGAGAAGAGAGTTTGTAAATCAAAAAGAGAAGTAGAAACGTTTTGAATTTGAGTAGATTGGTGTTTCCATCACTCTAAAGTTCAAAACCTTTCAATGGATCTTCTGATATGAGTGTTAAGTGTGTCTAAGTTTTAAGTTAAGTGTCCTTGTGTGTTACAATATTTTCCAGATTCAATAAAGTTTGTTTTTAAGAAAGGGAAAGCTACTTAATTGAAAACTATGCTATGAATACTTTGTTTTCTTGATTCAAATCCCTTCACCCTCTCAAAATCAAAAACAAAAGCTAGAGACTACGGTCTGAGGTAGGAAACGAAACAGATTTGTGCTCAATCTAGACTAAGGGAGGCCTGGTTGAAGGTTAGCCACCTCTAGAAAGCCGGAAGCTAAGGAATGTCGGTGGTCCAGTGTAACTACGGTCAAGTATGAGCCAAACCTCTTTAGCTTGAAGTTTTAGTTGAAGAGCGTAGTGGACTTAAAACCATAGAAAGCTTATTATTCACAATATAGTTAGTAGATTATGGTAGTTAGTACCACCAAAAGTCATTTATAAATATTCTATATTGCATCTTGAGTATTATTGTCAAAAACTAGAAAGTTAAGACCAAGTTTGTAATTTAGTATAAAGTACGGGTACCTTTTAAAAATTAAAAAGTAAAAAGCTGGAATCTTTGAATATTTTGATAAATAGTTTAAAAGCTTGAATATTGTGATAATTAGTTTGGAAAGCTTAAATATTTTGAAAGAAATTTCTTGGTTTATTACTCATTTTATCCATTTCCATCTAAAAGTTACATGATTCTTTTTCTTTTTAATATTTAACTTAAAGGAAATAAGATATTTTCTAACAAATTATTTTAAATAAAATTATTTACAAGGCAAGTTAGTTCTTATGCATGTATTTGTTTTAAATATTGTGGAGAGTTAATTCTTCACCTAACTAGTATTTATAGTAGTGTTTACAAGATAAGTTATTCGACTAATTAACTAATAACTCATTCGTTGTTCTTGACTGGGTCACCTAAGTGGTGTGGAACAAGAGAGAATTAGCGGGTCCTGAATTTGTGATCTATTTCCACCTCTTTTCTTGGGTAAAATTAAAGTCTAAATTTGCCTTGTTTGTTCACTAGTGGGTCGAGCCAATCAACGCAAACCAGCCTACCTGTTGTGTGGCTTTTGTCGACAGGATCGGCGGATGAGGTTGGTCCCTAAATAGTGAATTTCTCTGTCATAAGAAAAACTATCAAATAAATTCCACAAAAAGATCGACATGCAACTGCAATAGCCCCACGCACAAGATACGTCCGGATAAAGACCTAATATACTAAATAAACCAATTAGTTCTTAACCTCGAATCTAGTGGTAGATGACTAACACCATCTACAAATCTATTCAATCATTTTCTTAAAAGGGCGAATAAACATGAAGGCTATATTTTAACTTGTCAAAATAATTAAGTTTCGCTTCAAATTATATAATATAAATCCATTCAATTCAAGCATTAAAAAAATGGGCAAATTTAGTAACTAACATAAAAATAAATTTACACCAATCATTAATTAATTTTATAAGTGAATGTTTGACCATTGAATTATTTCTCATTATGGATTCCAAAACAAATTACATGCAAACTTACTTTAGGCAAAGCTCACGTACATGAGCCTACCCTTTATTGTTGTTTTTATATACGGAGTATGATCGAAATAAAACATATATATGTGTATTTTTCAGGTTATACGCACATTTTCATGCTATTTAATTAATAACCGCCACCAGCGCCACCGCCTTGACCACTACCGGAACCTTGTCCATATCCACCAGACTGTGCCCCTCCAGCATACGCGGTTCCTCCTCCGGAACCTCCTCCTCCGCCTCCTGCAGAAGCTCCCCCACCGGAGGCTGAGCCGTGCCCACTCCCGGAGCCGCTACCGCTACCATAGGCAGTTCCTCCAGCACCACCAGCGTAGGCTGAGCCACCGCCACCGCCACTGCCGCCTCCTCCCGCTAAAGCACCAGCTCCGCCATGCGCTACTCCGCTGCCGCTTCCTTGCCCACTCCCATATCCTCCAGCGGATCCTCCCGCCCCGCCAGCGTAGGCTGAGCCACCGCCGCCGCCACTGCCGCCTCCTCCCGCTGAAGCACCGGCCCCGCCTTGTGCTACTCCGCCGCCGCTTCCTTGGCCACTCCCATATCCTCCAGCGGATCCTCCGGCCCCGCCAGCATAGGCTCCGCCACCACCCCCACCCCTCCCGCCGCCGCCTGCGTAAGCCCCAGGGCCACCTTGCGCTGATCCGCTTCCACCACCTTGGCCGCCTCCGTAGCCTCCGGCGTAAGAACCCCCTGGGCCGCCGGCGTGGGCTGAGCCACCGCCGCCGCCACTGCCGCCTCCTCCCGCTGAAGCACCGGCCCCGCCTTGTGCTACTCCGCCGCCGCTTCCTTGCCCACTCCCATATCCTCCAGCGGATCCTCCCGCCCCGCCAGCATAGGCTCCGCCACCTCCCCCACCCCTCCCGCCGCCGCCTGCATAAGCCCCAGTGCCACCTTCCGCTGATCCGCTTCCGCCACCTTGGCCGCCTCCGTAGCCTCCGGCGTAAGAACCCCCTGGGCCTCCGGCATAGGCTTGGCCCCCTCCGCTGCCACCTCCGCCTCCGCTTGCATAGGCGTCGCCGAGAAGCTGGCGGCGGGCGGTGGCGGAGGCCAGGCTGGCCAGCCCAAGAACAAGAAAGAAGACTGCTACTGAGATTTTGTGAGAAGCCATATTTATTCTTAGCTTTCAATTCAAATGAGAGTTTTGTTTGTGTGATTGTAAGATAGAGGTTTGAGGGGCTATTTATACTTATAGAGATGGAGAGATGGATGACAATTGACAAAGGATGCTACTGCATCTAAATATCTCACTAGCTTGGTACTTGGTAGTGTCAAAAGTCAATCACATATCCATATGTACTGTCTATATATGTATAATATGTGAAATGATTTTTAGTTTTAGTGGTATACTATCTAACTTTTTTGTTTCTTCTCTCATTGAAACAAAACTAAGGATCAAGAGGATTTGCAAACCGGTCGTTCTTAATTAAACCATCTCAATTAAAACTTGACATGGAACACGGTTTCAGACAATTTGCAATTTGTATTTTATCAGGTCGACGGTATATCTTGTTTGGTCTTACTTTGCAATTTGTATTGATTGATTTGATAATATACACAGATATTTTTGAATTTTTTTTATTTGCTTATTTAATTAGGTAAGTATATCATTTAAGTATGAAATTGGTAATGTCAATATATATATTATGGATTCACTTAATTATTTGTATATGAATATGTATCGATATATATCTTATCATTTAAAGTACCAAACATAAATATAGATGTTTTAAATCACTCAATTAGTTCGTAAAATGAAGAAAAATTGAATATCATTGTAATTTCAATAAAAAAAAAATTTGAATAACAATGATAGTAGTAAATCATTCTAACCTTATTTAAAAGATTTAATAAAGGTTAAATTTAGTGAATATCCATTTTTAATGTCAAAATTAAGTAAATGTCAACTTTTTTTACATAATTAAGTAAATGTCCATTTTTTTTCAAAACTACCCCTCTTTCCTCATCCCTAACCCTTCCTCCTTCCCCTTTGACCATTTTTAATTTTAACATTGACTAGTCAACCTTAACCATTCCGGTCAACGCCTGCATTTGGTGACAGTTTTTTGGTGACAGTTGAGTATCTTTTTCTGGTGACAGTTAACTGTGACAATTATTTTGGTGACAATTGATTTTTTGTGACATTTTATTTTTTCCGATGACAGTTAGGGGAAAATCTTTTCTAGTGACAATTGATTTCCTTTTTTTCTTGTGATAATCGTTGGTGACAAAAAAAAATTAGATGACAGTTGATTTTCTTCTAGTGACAGTTGCCAGTAACACTTGTCCTCGGTGACAAATGGGGTTTTTCTGCTAATAGATGATTTTCTTGATGACAATTGTCGGTGAAAACTATTAATGACAGGGTTGATGACAATATATTGTCACCATGATATTGTAACCTTAAGAAAATTGTCACCATAACATTATACATCACTAAGACATTGTCACCCACTATAGAACACTCACTGTATTGTCACCAACTTATAAAAAAACATTGTCACCAACCTATTTTCAGTAATCTATTGACACCAACAATAAAACAATGTAACCAACCTATTTTCATCAAGCTTTGATCAATAATCTATTGTCACCAATTACAAAACTTTGTCACCAATCTAGTGTCAACCACCTATTTTTAGAAATTAATTGTCACCAACAACAAAACATTGTCACCAGCCAATTGTCACCAACTACAAAGCACTTCCATCAAACTAAAATGTTTACAATGCTAATGTTATCACATTTGTCATCTAATATTAACACATTTTTGTTACAAAACTGAAACCCTAGGACAAGGGGATCATGGACCCAAGAGGGGATAAACCTGAGCAAACGAAAATTTGATGTACAGTATAGTTTAGGGTTTAGGGTTTAGTCTTTAGGGTTTAGGGCCTTGGCCCTAAACCCTAAATTGTAAACCGTAAACCCTAAAATGTGGGTACAGTACCAATGTTATCAGATTTGTCATCTAATATTAACACATTTTTGTTATGAAACTGAAACCGTAGAACTAGGGGAGCACAGACTCTAGCGGGGCTAAACTTGAGCAAACGAATAATTCGATGTACAATACTATAATAACATTACATTTTTCATCTAATATTAATGCATTTTTGTTACAATAATAACCCTAAGTAGATGAAATTTGATGTAAAGTTTAACTTTGTAATACTTAATTGTCAGACTACAAAATATTGTCACCAACCTATTGTCAACAACTACGAAACACTGTCATCAAATTATTTTTACCAACAAGTGAATATTGTCACTAATCTATTACCAACAAGTGAATACTTAATTGTCAGACTACAAAATATTGTCACTAATCTATTATCCCTAAACAGAGAACATTATCACCACCCCCTATTGACACCATCCTACTTTAGTAATCTGTTGTCATCAAAATATTGTTTCAACAAATATTTGTCACCAAGTCCATGTAATTACAAACAAACTGTCATCACCATACTAAATATCACCAAGATAGTAATTGATAGAGCAAAAGTAATTCCCTAACAGACCCAAGGGCAAGATCGTCATTTACGAGGTGACCTAATCAAGCCCTAATTCAGATTATATATAAGTGTGATTTTCTAGGGTTTAAAGTGGTTTTTGAATCAACCAATACAATCCTGACTTGAGCGTCGGAGGCTCTTCGGGGAGCAAACCCCGCCTCTTTCTCTTCTAATCTATGCAGGAAGATCGATCGACATCTCTTCTAATCTATGCAGGAAGATCGATCGACACGGACAAGGATCGAGATGCAGATTTGATGTATTACATTTGGCGCCGTCTGTGGGAAAATCGATCGAAAAGCCATAAGATCGAACCTCCCAATCAAAAAAGCAAGGAGGGATTGATAGCCTCGGGGCGAGATTTCGACCTAGGAGGTCCGGGTATCGGTTCAGATCTGAATCCGGAATCTCCCCCCTCTGTGGTGACGATGGTCAGATCCAGCACAAGAGCCCTCGCCCCTCGCCTCGATCTCTCTTTGGAGCGGATCTGAACCTGAGTTGTCGTCAGAGGCTCCTCCGCTCTTACCGATGCCGCTGAGTCCTGGACAGCCTGTAAAGCCCCGCGCAACCATCAACATATCGCCGAAGGGGCCATCTGTCCGCTGCGATGCAGCCGGCACCGCCGCCACACCACTTCGCCGCCCACGCCAAGAGTGTCCTCTCCGTCGCCTCCTCCGTCGACGACCGCCATGTCTCCGTCTTATCACGCCAGACGTCTTTTCATTGAGCGCTATCGATCGTCGGCCTTCGATGTCGTTTCCACCGGCCAGAGCTGTCGTACAAGCGAGCCGTAGAACCGACAGTGGGCCAGCCCGCGTCCGAGCCTCGCCGCACCAACGCCTAACACCGAAAACACACCCCGATCCGTTGTTATGGATCCCTTGCCGCCGTCGAAATCGAAGTCAGAGGCGAGACGATGCCATGGCCAAGGATGGAGCTTCGAGACCCCGCGCCGCCGCCCTCGACAAAACCTAGCGACGAAGAAGACGACATTTTGGCTTGAAGTTTTGTTTTAATTACAAATGCGACCCAGAGTTCTCAAAAATTGCAAAGTAGCATGTATTTTCAGGATAATATCAGAAAAGGGTCAAGTTTTTGAAAGCCCAGGAAGTTGCCCCAGACCTCCATATTCGGCATGATTACAGATTTGTGGTCGGGCTTAGAAGCATGGGACCTCACTTGAAGAAGCGTATGGTAATTGTTTCAATGGCAGGAGATGGGCAAGGAAGATACACACAAGCTAAGTTTCTTTCTCTCCTTTTTGAACTTATATGCTGAAAATCTAATCTATGGTCAATCATATTGCATGACGTTCACCGGTGACTTACGATATGATTTACTTAAAGTTCTTGCAATTCCGTAATTGCTAAAGTTGTCTGATTCGTTTGATGCTAGAATTACATTGATATAAAGGAAAGCGAGTACACAAAAATAGTCGGTCAAAGGAAGGGGCATGGACGCATGGTGCGTAGCTCCAACGCTAGTTGTCCCATTCTATGTGGAATAACAAGCCTTCGCTCAACTAAGTATACCGATCGCAGCATCAATCCGAAGCAAAAGGCCTACTAGCTAAGTTCTCTATGTCCTATTTTGATGAAAAGTTTAGTTTTTAGTTAATCATATTACATGATTAATTGCGTCAGTGGCATATAGATTCTTGAAATGTTTGTATGCGCATCCATATATAGAACAACATTATATCAAAGCCATAAAAAACAATTAACGAATCGCCACTCATGGCCAATAAATCGCCACTCAAGGCCAACGAATCGCCACTCATGGCCAATAAATCGCCACTCAAGGCCAACGAATCGCCACTCATGGCCAATAAATCGCCACTCAAGGCCAACGAATCGCCACTCATGGCCAATAGATCGCCACTCAAGGCCAACGAATCGCCAATCAAGGCCGATAGATCGCCGCTCAAGGCCAACTGATCGCCACTCAAAGCCAATAGAACGCCAATTAAGGCCAATTGATCGCCGCTTACGGCCAATAAAAGCCAATTTTTAAGTCATAATAACGCTTTTAAGGGCCAACAAAAGTCAAAATCAAGCAATAAGAATTTCATTTAAAGCAAAATGCTCAATCTCAATGAAAACAATCAGCTTGTCAATCATAAGTAAAATTCAAGTTATAATATCATCATTTGACATTGTTTCTCCTATATGGCAAAAAATTCATTTAATCATTTTGAGTAATAATTTTCAGTTGATCAGTTAATAACGCACCAACTGCATTATATTGTGTTATTCGGTTGAGAATGCTAAAGCTTGCAGGATACAAAGAAGACAAGGGGCAAGCATTACTAGTGATCTTTGATCATAACAAGCGAAGAATATCAAATTATCCGTCTTCCCTTGTCACTAGATCGTGATAAGGAAACCCGAGGGGCAATTGATAGAGCAAAAGTAATTCCCTAACAGATCCAAGGGCAAGATCGTCATTTACGAGGTGACCTAATCAAGCCCTAATTCAGATTATATATAAGTGTGATTTTCTAGGGTTTAAAGTGGTTTTTGAATCAACCAATACAATCCTGACTTGAGCGTCGGAGGCTCTTCGGGGAGCAAACCCCGCCTCTTTCTCTTCTAATCTATGCAGGAAGATCGATCGACATCTCTTCTAATCTATGCAGGAAGATCGATCGACACGGACAAGGATCGAGATGCAGATTTGATGTATTACAGTAATTTATTGTCATCAATGACAAAACATTATACCATAGAGTAACTAAAACTAAGCAAAAAGTAATAAATGTCACCACTACATTATATATCATCAAATATTGTCACCCAATTAAATTTGAAAAGTTTTACGAGTTTCTCTCACCTAAAATTGTCACCAAAATAGTGTCACCAACCTATTTTCACCGACTACAAAACATTGTCACCAAATTAAAATAGGTGTACACTACTAATGTCATCACTGTTGTCACCTAATATTAACTCACTTTTTGTCACCAAACTAAAACTCAAGAACTAGGGGAGCATAGACCCTAAAGGGGCTAAAGGCAAACGAAAATTTAATATACATAATTCCACACCATTTCATCACCCGAAAACTAATTATCACCAAGTTATTGTCACAACCCGTATCATCAAAATATTGTCACCAACCCGTAATTCCAAAATTTTACATAAATTGACTCTTTATAAAAAAAAATTGTCACCAAAGTACCATCTCCATAAGAAATGTCATCACCATATTATATATCACCAAAATATTATCACTCCCCTAGAGTTACATCCATTCACGATCCAAATGACAAACCCAATGAAAGATACAAAGCAAAGCCCAAAGACACAACCCACACTTCATCCTCTAAGCACACAGCTAATGCCTCACAAACAGACAAAGTAATGAAGGTTCCTGAACTCTAAAATGTGTACATAAATATACAAACATGTTTGTAATCGATGAAATGAAATTAATGAAATAGTTTCCATCTTCTCCACCTTCAGGGGTGCTATTCAAAACTCAGAAGTTTTAAAAGTGAGCAAATGCGTTGAAAAGGGAGAGTGTGAAGCTTGAGATCTGGATGATTTTCGTTGAGCATTGCCAACAGCGCCCTTTACGAAGCTCACCATTGTCGCCATGTCAGATATTTTCTCAGATTCCTAATCGAACTTAACTTCACCGATTGGAATCGAATTGAGAGGACGAATCGCTCAGATTCCTAATCGAACTGAACTTCATCGATTGGAATCGAATTGAGAGGACGAATCGATTGATATTTACAAGCGTTTATAAGGGGCCTTACTTCTTCGTTGAGCATCGCCAACAGTGCCCCTACGGAGCTCAACATCGTCGCCATGGCAGATACTCGCTCAGATCCCCAATCGAACCGAACTTCGCCGATCGGAATCGAACTGAGAGGACGAATTGATTGCCGTTTCTTTTTCTTTTATTTGATAACAGGTCAGAACTCAAAATTTATGAACATTTACTTAATATCCATCTCAATGTGGACAATTACTTAATTAAAAATCCTAAATGGATATTTCACCAAATTTTTCCTTTAACAAAATATATTTTGATAAATATCCAATACTATTAAGTTAAAGAATTTTTCAATATGAATGTTATTAAAACTTGTTATTTTAGAAATATGCATAGTTTTTAATAAAACAAACAAAAATACACTTATACCCCTAATTATTACTCTATTTTTTTACTTTCTAATCAAAACGGATCCCTTTTGATTAGAATGTAAAACGGATCCATTATGATTTTGACTCCGGAGTGAAAATCATAAATCAAAATTTCCTCAAATTCAAACGGTTATTAAAAAAGAACTACGCAACGCATGGTTTGATTCCGACTTATCGGATACGTAGGCCACTCGATACAAAGTTAAAGTCCGTCGAGTTCAATCGTCAAACAAAAAAATCAAATTAGTTCTAAAAAGAACTACATAGAGACTTGATACTCTTTTATGAGTTACGTAGGAAATCCGATATTAAAATTAAATATATATTGGATTCAATCACTCATTTCAAATTAAATTAAATTTGTTCTTAAAAGAACTACGGGTGATTTGATCTCGTTCCAAACGGGTACGTAGGACACCCGACATAAAGCTTAAGCTCGTCGGCTTCAATCACCAAACCCAAAAATTAAATCAGTTCTAATATTCTGAACTATATATGTAAGGCTTGATTCTCTTCCAAGAGATACGTAGGCAACTCGTTAAAAATCGGGTGCAGCTCAAATCACCAAAACCACTCAGGTCTTGGTGTTGATACAAATTTGAATCAAGTGGATAACCAAAAAGGGTCGAACTCAAATTCTAAAAAATTAAATAAAATATGTTTTACAATTATTCGCGCATTTTTGTTCAAAACCTCCTTTAGAAAAGGATATATTGTGTCATGATAAACAAATTTCCAAGCTTCAATTTTGTAGTAGCTGCTAATATACCTCAGAGCACTCAATTTTTTGTCACTGATGACAGCAAGAGCATGTACTCAAGGTATCTTTTCATAATCAAATACCTTACATGAACAAGATCTTACTACTAGAATTTTTTCATTTAACATCGGCTAATCGCCGATATCTTTCAAAAAAAAATCGATGTCTATGTGGGTGATGTAAAAAGTCAAAACTTTTTAACATCGGGTAATAGCCGATGCCATTGTTTATTATAACATCGGTCATATATTTAAATCCGATTTCTTTGATATGGTATAACATCGATTAAAAAATACATCCGATGTTATAACATACAAAGACATCGACTATTACCCGATGTTAAAAAGTTTAAACTTTTTACATCACCCACATAAACATCAGTTTTTTATTTTGATTAACATCGGTTTTTAGCCGATTTGTTAAATTTTTTTTTTTGTCGTTGTAGCCTATACGGGATTTGAACCCGCACCTTTGTGCTTGAACACATCGCTCTACCAATTTGAGCTAATAGGTTTTAACTTAGATATAATAAAACAAATTACTACCATAAATTGTTGCATTTAGACTAAAGTCACATATAAATGACAAAACAATGTGTAAAGAATATTTATTTAACCATTTATGTATGCATCTTGGATTGGAGCTTTAAATAAGCACTCTTGATGAACTCAGCAATGTAGTGTAGAGTAAAATTGATGAACTCCTGTAAATTAAACATGAATGACTATTGATGCCTTCTTAATATATGATCAAAACAAAGGGCAAAAGGCCTGAAGGTGGAAACTATGACTGATTTACAAAATGGAGAAATGATATTACCTTTAGCCTTTCATCTCCAATAAATGACTTTAAGTTCTGCAGAAGAGAATCAAAGTATCAAACAACACTTAACTAGGGATCAAGTAAACATAGATTGAGGAAACTAAATCAGCCTCAAAACCTCAAGGCTTTGTGCAAGCTTCCCACAATGTACGGACTTCTTGGAGTGGGATTCATTGCTCAGATATTTACCTTCATTGGGCAGGAAGGAGTGCCATCTCGATTTCTTGGAGTGTCTTTCCTTTGGTTTCCACTACCTTTCTCTTCACAAAAAGGACTGCTACCAAGCAGAAGCTAGCGAAGGCAGAATAGAGGAGTTCGGGCCCAAGTTGCTCCAGCAACCGTAAGAACAGCAAACCAACAAAGAAGTTTATCACCTGAGAGGCATGAATTGGTGAAGTCGGTTGAGGTCGGTTGAGTGTAATCGCACCAATGATACTCGAATCAAGAATTGATGAAGTCGGTTGAGATGAATCTCTTTATTATAAAATCATATTTCAGTTCTTATTCCACAGAACTAGATAGTGAGCTGGTTTAGGAAACATCTAAGAATAGAACACTTTCAGGATGAGAAAAAGATGAAAACAAGAAGAGCAATCCACATATTTATCAGCATGGAGTCATAGAAGAATCACCCAGTGCACAGCCAAGCAAAAGGCCATAGCCTTTGCTCTTATCCGGCTTGGAAGTATTTCAGAGAGTAGAAGACTGGGCACCGGACCAGCCCCCAGAGCAAATGCCAGTACTAACCTGTAAGAAAAAATAATTCACTTGCTATTAAGATTCAATGTGAATGTTTTCTTCAGTAAATACTTGAACAATTATCCAGATCGTCAAAGTAGTTTTCTCATTTTGCAACATAGATGACTAAATGAGCAAGTGCTTCAATATATTAATACTCACATCAAGATGCCACCAACAGAAAGGTACACTGCTCCTTCACTTGACACAAAAGAACTTGTAGCACTGACCTCTATAATCATCGCTATGGCCTGAGCATGGTATAAACTCGAAAGAGTCAATAAGAATCACAATAGGAACTGCTGCTTAAACAAAACACATTATAAAGGAAAAAAAGTGCATCCCGTCTATTTTGAGATGCTTTGAGAGTTGAGACGACTCATCAACTGTCTCTCTATGATTTCATCAGTAAAGCAACTTAGCATTCCTTTTTGGTACAGTAACATGCAATCAGATGGAAAATAAACAAATATACACAACCTAGCAATCATCCTAAAATAATTAGGAACTTCAGAGTTATCTGTCTTATGTAGTCTGTACCATACATATTATCTGTCATCGCTCGCAGTACTCTCTAAGTTGGGGGGAAAATAAAGCAGTAAATGAAAAGTGGGGAATGGGGGATTTAAAGAAGCAGAAAAAATTGCACAAGGATTAAGGATAAAGCATATGGCAGCTAGATCATCCCCATGAATTTTATCAAAGCTTGCAAATGTCCTGATTACTAAACTTGTATGAAGATATTTGCGCTTGAGGGGTGAGGCTCTGTGCGTTCTGAAATCATGACAAACTTGAAACCTCAGGTTAAAAATTAGTTTTGAATAAATCACGTGCTATCAAATAAATTAAGTTCACTTACCATGCCCAAGAAACTGCCAATAAGAGGCAACCTCCTTCCTAGTTTGTCCATCAAAATGGTTGCAACAAATGAACCTAAAAGATAATGCAAAATCATCAATATCTGAACTCTCACTTGGTAATGGCTAAACTTGTATGAAGATAATGAAAAATCAATTTCTGATTTTTTAGGAGGGAAAGGTAATGGCTAAAAGTGAATCTAATACATGTTTTAGTTAAGATTCACTAATCAAAATTATAACCATACAGCCAATGCTCGTGAATGTGACATACAACCAATGCTCAAGTATAAGGAGAAGAACTTACCACAACAGCAGCTGTGAACAAACTGTTGACCGTTCTAACCCAAATCGAAAAGCAAGAGTATTTCCCTCTCTATTCACCTTAATTGTTTTTGGGTACATAAAAACCTTAACCTTGTCACCCTGATAACCAGACAAAACAAGTTAGACATTCATTAGCATACATCTCCTCAATCAAAGAAAGTAAAGGGCTTTGGGAGATGACATAGATTTCAGATCATCCACAGAATATATAGTTGCACCTGATCGGGTTAAAATGAATGATTTAAATTAAATTAATACCTGATCTGGATCTTTTATTACACTTTGGTATTCACCATTTGCCGAAACCTCAGCAATTGAGTTGAGCAAATTCTCTCAAAAGGGATTCACACACTATCAAACCTAAGAGAAAGAAAAATAAATATTAACAAACTCCGCAAATTTTTACAAGAATTCATACTCACACATAATTGTAATGAAATCTGTTGTGCACTTCAGATGCTACCAGATTGATCGAAGCAAAAGCACTATTACCACACATCATTGTAATGAAATCTGTTGTGCACTTCAGATGCTACCAGATTTATCGAAGCAAAAGCACTATTATCCAGTCTAATTCATTTAATCATAGTCAAATCTGGCCACATCATGACCCTATCCCCAATCCAAGAATCAAAAGATGCAAAAAATGAATTGACATGCAAAAACTGAACAGAGAAGCGAATGAAATATCATAAATTGGATTAACAGCCTAAGACTAGAGAACAAATTCAATTACAAAAGCAAACCCATCCCATCGGTTTCTTAAGAACTGCAACACAAACTCCCATCGCAAACAAAACCGCAAAACGACTGCCAAATTTGATCGCATTACCGAAACATCGAATAAGCAAGCACCGAAATGACAGCGGAGAGAAGAGCACGAAAGAGAAGCTGCAGTGGAGAGGGGGGGAATTGGAGGATACCTGACGGTTGACGCTTGACAGTGTACATTCCTGCATCACTGCATCTTATGTACACTACATCACTTATCTTAATTGGAAGCTCAAAGCTATTGTTTTCAAATTCATTTCTGCCCTCAATATTGAACCATGTTGTTAGCTTCTCTCTAATTGCATTCAGTAAGCCTGTAATTGGGAATGATCTATCCAAATCAAAAACACTTATTTAATGATTCTGCATTGTTTGAAGTCATCATATTGTACCTGCCACCTTTTGAATAAGCTCTTGCCTATTTCTCAAACTGTACTTCTTCAAGATATTTCTCTATCTTGTTGTTTGTATTACTGCTTCTATGTAATTTTTTGATGCGCTTTCAAACCACTGAAAAAGTATATTCTTTTTGAATTTTTCCATTATATTTTGCTTCAAGTTCCATCTGCGGTAATAATGCTTAGCATTTGGGTAAATCAACTCCAAAGCTCTTGGAATGCTTTGATGACGGTCAGAAACAAAAATCAGCTCTTCACTTGATGGGATGACTGCTGCTAAATTGTTGAAGAACCACTTCCAAGAGGCGTTGTTTTCTGAGTCAACCACTGCAAAGGCAATATGGTATATTTGATGATTTGTATCTTGTGCAGAAGATGTGAGAAGAGTCCCTCTGTATTGTCCTTTTAGAAATGTACCATCTACCACAAACACTTATACAATTGAATTGTATTCAGTATTTATTTGGTGACAGTAATTTTTTCTTATGAAATGAATTTGTACCTTTCATAGGATTGGAAATGCTCGGATACATGGTCTAAAGGCAATGAACACATACTTGAACTTTGATTTGCTGTCAACTTCAATGAAGGTGATAGTTCCATGATTTGCTTGCTTCAGGACCCAATAATATGATGACACTAATTCATAGTTTTCTTCTGATGTCCCCATTGTCATCTCCATTGCTAAATCACGAGCTATCCAAGATTTTTAGCATTTAACATTCTGTTTGAAATCAGTCCTCATCGTGTTTCTAATTTGTCTTGGAGTTGGACCCTTTTTATCATCTTCAAAATTGTACATAATATGTAAAAAAAAGTGAATAAAATATGAAATACAGCATGATTACAATGAATAAAAATATAAAATATGTAATGAAGAATTTATTGCAGTATATATCACTTGTGTTTGATCCTTTCAGCTACGAATCTGTAAGTTAGAGGGCGATGTTTTCCTATTCGTACTTCCATGCTACAAGTATGGTCATTAAAGTATTTCTTAATTATAAATACAATTGAACCACCCACTATGGCGCCATGAATTTTCCACGTGCAGCTCCCATCGACACAAACTGTTCTGTAATAACATGGTGTTAACTTCTTCACTTTGTAAGCAAACGCCTCTTGTGCAGCCAACAATGCAACAGTATTTTTGAGAGCTTTCTATGTTCGGAACATTTTTCCCAAAAATATAAGAATTTCTCCCTTTCTTTCACTTATAGATATTATTGTATATTTTGTGGACGTACATTGTAATACCACTGACGCGACTTTCAATCCATGTGTCATCTCCATTACCATCCATATCACAATCATCATTTATGCATTCTACATCTTCATCCTGCACATCAAAGTCCTCTTCCATGACATTTGTATCCTTGGCAAAGTTGTAAGCCTGTAATGCCAATTGATTTTCATCATTTATAGATTTTGTAACATGTTCTTCAAAGATTTCCTTCGCAGTTGTAACATATAAAGGCAATGTCCAATTCACTTCTTTCTCAATTCATTAATTTAAAAAAAAACTCCTCAAATCAGTGTCATTCTCAATAAATAAAAAATGCCTCAGTAGTTTTCTTGAATGGATGCAAGTGACTGAATTGAAGAGTAGGAGACAAATTGTCACTGGTTGTGAATCTGTTTAGTGTCTCACTCTTCATCTCATACAGAGTTACAGTTTGCCCGATGACAATTACCTTTGATGACACATCCCTAGAAAAACTAAATCACCATCTTCCAATTTCCATTCTCCTCCAAATTTTACTATTAACATATTGGTCGCCATTGTACCTAATCATTGGTGACACCTATTAAATTTCATAAATATACTTTGATGACAGAAACTATTTTTTGTTATCTCATGTAACTATTCTTATATATCTACAGTAAAATATTGAAGTGAATTACTTTTGATTAAATCTAAGAAATACGGTGATTACAGGTACACAGATGTACTCAAACTCAACTATCAATATTTAGGTTACGGTTCAATTTTGGTTACATCAGTATAGTCACGAAATCAGCAACTTCTTTTATCACGAAACCATCATTTTATATCAAACTACATCAACCATACAATCTAGATTACAATTCTATAATAAAAAAATCAGCAACGTAGATCAAAATTGGCATCTGAGATCAAAATCGATGATACGTATTCCTATTATACCAATTGTGCTCCCAATTACAGTACTATAATCAAAACATTCGTATTAGACAAGATTACAGATTATAAGAAAATTACCTCTTTTGAAAATCGATTTTGTAATGACAGTGTTGTGTTTGAATAGATTTCTCTTCAGATCTGATTGTAGAGCTCGAAATCGTCGATAAATGGTACTGAAATCAACAATTGTGCTCGAGATTGAGATTGAGATCCAAATGGCAATCACCTCTGTTGTCTGTCATTGCTATGGTTTTTCTCTTTCGCGTGAAAATTAAGAGAGAAATGGGATTAGTGAGGTAGGGGCAAAATTGTCCTTTTTGGACATTCCCCTAATTTCACTTCAAAAATGTCCTATGTGCTAATTTTTGCCTATATTATGGACACTTCCCAAAATTTTCCTTTTTTAAACGCCATAAAATATAAATATTATGGCATTTCATAAACGCCATTGAAGAATATCATTCTAAAATACCCAATCGTCCCAAATTTATGACGTTTATAAACGCTATAATATTTTATGGCATTTCAAAAATGCCATGAAATAATAACAGTCTATAAGATCATGGCGTTTTTTTTTGAAAACGCCATTAAATATACTTTTAATGACATTTAGTGAAAAACGCCATTGTTTAAATGTCGTTAATGAGTACATTTGTAGCAGTGATAATTGAATTTTCTGAATCTTTTCATTGGTTTGTGTCATTTGACAACACTTTCTCCCAGTCAATGGCAATGTATGATATGTGGCACTTATGACTCGTGGTTCACCCATTTGAAGAGACGACAATTATGAATTCGCCAAATAACACAAACCAACTTGTCCAAACATGTTGCGCACTTAGTATATAACAATATAATGTAACCAATTATCTACCCTACGTGCTAATTTTTCTTGATCGCAGACTTAGTAAATCTCGACTCAAAATATCAAATCGACCTAGATCGCAATTTATCTTGGCAAGAAAACTCCTTCAACTAAACCTCTATTTTACTATGATATTTTCAGGATTAAAATATAAAAGTGGTTCTTATATAAACAAATGTACCACAATGATTCAAATTAATTATTCTCGATTGATTTGTTACTCTCTATATGTCTAAAATATTAGAAAAACTAAACTTCTAATGTTGATTGTATATTCATTCACAAATGAAGTAAATTGAATCATATAAAGCATCAACATGTTTAAATTTACAATGAATAAAAAAAATATTTAAATTTTGTAAAATAAAAATATATATATGAGTATATTTGAAATGCATTTTTATATTGAAACTTGATTAAAAATTAAAATTGGTCAAGAATGCTATAAAACGAACTTGATTTCAAAACCATGTTAAAAAATTTACCAATAATAAAAGATATGCATCTATATACAAATACTGAAATAAAGAAATAAAAGTTAAATATGTGGAAAATCTAATTGGATAAATTTTCAGGTGGGAAAACTATTAACCAGAAGCATTCATGTGGCAAAACAACTTCTGTTTTAAACAATTTGATTATAACTTTAATGGCATGATAAGTTATTAATTCGACTAATTAACTAATAACTCATTCGTTGTCCTTGAAGGGGTGGCCTAGTGGTGAGGTACAAGAGAGAGTTAAGAGGTCTCCGATTTAAGATCTACCTCCACCTCTTTTCTTGGGTAAAATTAAAATCAAAATTTGCCTTGTTTGTTCACTAGTGGGTCGAGCCAATCAACGCAAACCGACCTACCTGTTATGTGGCTTTTGTCGACTAGATCGGCGCATTAGGTTGGTCCCAAAATAGTGACTTCTCATGTCATAAAAAAATTTATCAAACAAATTCCACAAAAAAGACGAAATACATATGTAATAACCCCGCGCACCAGATGCGTGCGGATAAAGACTTAATGTACAGTACTAATTAAGGAAACTAAGTAGTTAATTCTTTGCCTCGAATCTAGTGGTAGATGACTAACTACGCCATTTTGCAACTTGGGTGACGGACATAAATGGTCACCTGAAAGTCGAATTGTGTCACCTGAGAATTCAGGTGACGAAAAGTCGTCACCTGAAGGTTCGTCACTTGAGCGCCGTCCCCTGAGCTTATAGGTGACGACTCTACCAAAGTTGGTCGCTGAAACTGATTCAGCACATAGAAGTCAAAGCCCGACAAAAGCCCGACCCGGACAGTTTAGGTGACCAAGTTTTCGTCGCCTAAAAGATAGCAAACATTGTCAGAGAGGGCATTCAGGAGACCGAATATGTTCGTCACTTGAACATTCAAGTGACCAAAATGTGTTTTACTTGACTAATCAAGTGACGTAAGTGTTTATCACTTGAGACTATAGTTAGGGTGGATTGAATTGTATAATTCGTCACCTGATGCATCAAGCAACGAACATAGTGCATATGTTCGTCACCTGAATTGTGAAATTCGTCTCCTGAATTGTAAAATTTGTCACCTGAATTGTAAAATTCATCACCTGAAGCATGGTTATGTTCGTCGTTTGCGTTTATTTTGAGAATATTTTAATTAATAGCCAGATTACTCAGGTGACTAGATTTCGTAGTATGTTCGTCGTTTGAGTATATTTCAAGAATTTTTTAATTAAAAATTAGATGACGATGTTCATCTAATATTCATCACCCAAGTTAATGATCACCCAAAAATATGCACCTAGGAAGTGGATGTGCCCCTGTTTTTTAACATACCAAAAAGATGTACCTGTACACAAACAATACCTGTACACAAACAATACCATTCACATTTCACAACATAATTTTACCAACCCATTTCATACCATTACCACCACCAAAATGCACAAGGCCATAAAACATGTCCACAACATGTCTAAAACGTTTCCAAAAGATGGCCAACACATGTCCAACACAACCACATCTACCTAACATAGTTAGACTACTTATATTCATTAGAAACGTGTCCAAACACCATGTACGAACAGCTGTCCAAAATGTTCATACACTAAGTTGTTCAAGTCCAACCATTACGCCATGAAGGAGAAGAGGTCACGGGGTGTTACCTTGGGAGGGGCTAGGTTGGAAAGGTGCTTGGGATTTGGAAAAGGTTGTCATGAACTCCTCCAGAACTGAAATACGACTCTTCAAAGCATCATTCTCAGCAATGGCTAGCTCGGCATCCTCCCTAGCAATTTTAGCATCCTCCTTGGCATTTGTTGCTTCCTCCTCTTCCTTCTTAGTTCTCGCCTCCAGCTCCAATCTAATCGTTGCAGCTTGCATATTAGCTCCTCCTCTTTTCTTTGGCGGGCGCGAACCAGCCCTACCTAAACCTGAGAATCAGAAAAAAAATCCATTGGAAAGAAATTCCATGACAACAAAAGGCAAAATTAAAGATAAGGAAAGAAACGGTACCTCGGACTTTAGTGCCTCGCCTTTCTCCAAAGGCATTGATGAGAATTTCGCATTGCTCTTCAAAAGGTATGGAAACGGGGTGGACTTGGTCAACTGTCTCACCATTTTGTGACTCTCTAGACCGACGTTGCTCGTAAATCTTATCTACAGATCTCTTCAGTTTTTGTTGTGACCAACGGTTGAAACTTAAAACTCTATCTAGAAAAAAACACTTTACACTATCATACAAAAACAGCAAGGCTAGGAAAACAGTAGAAACCCTTTAGAGACACAATTAGCAATATTTTAAGGCAGCAAGGCAGAAAAACAGTAGCAACCCTTCAAAAAACAGTAGCAATACTTTCAAGCAGCAATGCAAAAAACTGTAATTTAATAATCAAATTACCCAAAACAGTAACATCTTATACGGTATAAAAAACATGAGAGAACAGCTTAAAAGCTGGAACATGAGAGAACAACTTATACGATATAAAAAAAAAGTTAATCATGGTAATTTAATAATCAAATTACCCAAAACAGTAACAACTTATACGGTATAAAAAACAGTAAGTTTCAGAAATACTATTATCTCCCTTCAACAGTTTCCAAAACCTCAAAACTGTTTACACCACAATGAAAGAATCAAAACCATTCTAAGACCTGCTTTTAATTTTACAAACCAAATATATTGGAGATTGATGATTGTTAATTTGCTTTTTATTAAAAAAATCAGAACATATAGAAGATCAACATGTATCAATCATGAACTCTGGCCCTAATCAAACTTACATAGATCAAGCATAAAAATTAAACTGGAAACATAAAGGTAATAAGAAAGGAACCCACAACTTGTTCATTTTCCTTCAGATCTGAGATATACATATTCAGAGCAGCTTCTACCAAGGGGGCAGGACTACCCTTCTTCAGAAGGTCCTCTGCTCTAAAACTCACCGGGCACGGTCCCGAGTGATGATTGATGGCGTTTGGGGTTTTTGTTCTATTGGCTTGGTTTTTCTTGCACATCTCCTTGAGAAAACATAAATAAAGTGTGTTACATGTCCATATGAGGTCACTGAATTATGTATTTGAAAAACATACACACAAAAATAAAAATAAAAATAAAACAATGGGACAACATAAGTGGAGTCCTAACCTTTTTCTTCTCATCCTCAAACTCATTCTTGACCAACCAAGCCCACTCCTCTTTTCGAATTTCAAACTCACTCGCCATGGAACCCGTGGTGTTATAATGTCGGCGAAGATAGTATTTCTAGTTTCTAAATATCTCACTCGCTTTGTCCTCAATGAATTTCATCATATTGCCATCTTTTGGGTTAATCTCATAAAAATTCTAGCACAAAAACATGTATAAACAATTAGGTAATACACAGTATAAATTTAATAGACAAAAAGCAAAATCCAAAGAACTCAAGGGGAAAGAGGAGACAAACAACTCACTGAATAAGTAAGGAAAAAATAAAATAAAAACATAGCATGTTTTTAATTACAAACAGAAATTTCAATCAGAGGCAACTTGCAAAATTTAATGTTAATTTTATCAAAGCGGTAACTTATTAAACTCAGCCATGTAGATCCCCTTGTTTTTAAGTCTTACTAAAAAAATCTTGCACTTTTTCATCATCAATTGATATCAAAAAGGAAACTTATTAAATGTAATTTTAATTTTATTTACTCATTCTCAAAATTAACAAAGCCCACCAACTCCCTTTAGACATGCTGGTTTGCCATGAAACATGTTTTGTTTCTTTCATAATATTCTTTCACTATTCTTGGACAAAATATTGCTTTCCTATATGGATGATATAGAATGTTTTATACCAACTACCATTTTTAATTTTATTCACTAAATGAAGTAAATCATGAGAAACAATTAACATGATTGCTTTCCTAACCAATAACGTGTTTAGAAATGGAGTAGTTGATATGGTTGTCATTTCATAAACCATGTGATATGTCCCTATTTGCACTGGTGTTTGTGTACCTTGCAGATTTTTTTGATAATCAGAGATCTAAATTTACTTCTCCTGATAAACCTTTCTTGCTTTGACATGTACCGTGTACAATTTTTAATCTTACAAATTAATCGTTGTCTTATTGGGGCTAAAACAAATGCTGCTAGGGAGTAGAAGAAATATGGAAGATTGATATAGTGGGTTTGTTGTATTGTACTACATATTTTTAAATGGTTCATCTGACTTTACATATTTTTGCTTATTTGCTCTTCTAGTAGACTAGTGTTATGGTTGCAATAATTTAAGTTACTGGAAAATAGAAGTAATTTATAAGTGGTGAGTTGCATTTATACCTTGTTGTTCTTTATTTGGTTGACTGCTAAGGTCATATTACCTAGAAAAGGCTGAAGGCTGTGTTTTCATAGTGGAAGAATCCAATATTTACTTTGAAATCTACGAGTTCATTAATAAAAAAGACATTTATAAGAATCCATACCTCCAAGTAGGCAAAGATAATGTCTCTATGATGGTCTTCCGACTTTTTAAATGATGAGGCAAGCATAGGTACATGTTTCCGCACAGCTGCTCCAATATTCCGGACTAGGCCTTCAAACACTTGCTTCGTGTCAGGTCCACTGTGGAAAGTTGACCAATTCAAATCGATCTTTTTCCTAGTTGACTTGACCATCGCATTTGTCTTTGCGCTGGTAATGATTCGGGGCTTCTTAGGTGGCTCTCCCGCACACATAGCCATCAATTACTACTCATTGAACTTAAAGTAGATAATCAAACAGAGAAATCAAACAATTGTATTATTTGTGTAATGTTAAATTTAAAGTGGATAATCAATAAGACTTGTGTTAATGTAGATAATCTATACATAATCAATGATCTATACATAATCAATGATCTATAAAACAATGATCTATACATAATCAATGATCTATAAAAACAATCTCTCGTTCAGACCACTGTATACTTCAATCACTGTTTCCGAATATGTCTCCAATATTTGTAAGTTGTATCTAGCAAATTGATGATCGATGCTTGTATAAATGTAATAAAACATATGAAACTTATGGGAGTTAAGTCTTATAACAAGTGCAAATTTTAAAGATTACATTTTTATAGAGATAATCAATGATCTATACACAAACTTATGAAGCTTCATACCTAAAATCGAAGCCCTAGTTTGATTTCGAAGCCCTAGTTTGATTCAACAAAAACCCTAAAATCGAAGGCCTAGTTTGATTCAACAAAACCCCTAAAATCGAAGCCCCATTTCTTCTCAAGTTTTCAATTTCAAACAAAATCATAAACAATATTCGAAGGAGGAACTTACCACCCGGGTTCTTGCATCGAGCGCTTAGGAGAGGTTCTCTTTCGCTTCCGGGGATGGAGGAGTCGGCCGAGTCGGCGGAGACAGGCGGAGCCGGTGCCGGGGTGGTGGATGCTGAGGCCGTTGGGGAAGCAGAGGTCGCCTGGGGCTTCCTCTGCCAGCGGGAAGCAGCACAGGCGGCGCTGTCAGGGAAGCAGAGGCCGCCAGGTGATTCGTGGACTGGGGAGGAGTGGTGGCCGGCAGGGGGACGGTGGCCAAGGCGGCTCGCCGGCGAGTGGATTTGGGAGGCATGATCGATGGAGTGGAGAACTGAGTATGAGAGAGATAGGTGATGGAGTGGAGAATGGATCTGAGAGAGAATGGATCGCTAGGTTAACTGGGTGGCTCAGTTTATTTTTATTTATATAGCTAGGGTTAACTAGGTGGCTCCCATTTATTTTTATTTATATAATAACCGAACTTAGGTGACGAACATAGTGAATTTTCCAGAAATGAGGCGGGAATTTTGGCGCCTTTGGGTCTATGGACTCAAGTGACCAACATATGCTATGTTCGTCGCTTGAATGACTGTAAATTTTTCACAAATGAAGCGGGAATTTTGGCGCCTTTGGGTCTATGGACTCAAGTGACCAACATATGCTACATTCGTCGCTCGCTTGAATGATTGTAAAAAATTATATAACATACCTTATGCACCGCCCTAAAACCAGGCCTGAATAATTTTATGAAATAAAAAAACGAAGAGTCATCATCCGCAATACATATATTTTAAAAGTGAAAATATTAATACATGTAGGTTATAAGTCATGACGAGGAATCGTCATCATCGACGTCTTCATCATCGTCTCCATCTTCTTCTTCTTCTTCTTCTTCTTCTTCTTCTTCTTCTGTTTCTTCCTCACCGTCATCCTCGTCCTCATCGTCGACGTTGTCACCTTCTTCTTCATATTCGTCACCATATTGGTGACTCCGACTTGGCCCGATGTCAACAGTGAGATCAATAATTCCATCAGAAGTCGAGGCAAGCTCTTGATAGGGTCCCCATGGTTCATATTCATGTCGAACTTGAGGTATATCACCTTCATGTATTGCAAGTGTTCTAGCATCATAAACATTCCTATGGGCCATCACATTACTTTCCAAACTTGAGGTATATCACCTTCATGTACTTTCCAAGCTTCGCCCGCCTTCGGATCATCGACATAGAATACTTGTCTTGCGGTAACCGCGAGATAGAATGGCGACTCCTCATACCAACTACTGCTTGTGTCAACTGTCACCAACCCATGATCCATTTTCATGCTGCCATTGTCATACCATTTACATTTGAACAACACAACAGGCATCCGATGTGCGTATAGAAGTTCCAATACATACTCAAGGATCCCATAATAGTTCCCTTCTGGTGTCTCTACCATGACTCCACAGTTCTGCGTCTTCAAGTATTGATCTTTTTCCCATGATACAAACTTGACCCCGTTGACCGTACATGCAGAGTAAACCATGTATTGTTGTGGTTTCCAAGCCAAATTGAGAACCTCTGGTTTAAAGCAACTATTGCCCGCTCTTTGAAGTTCAACAACCTTTATAAAATAAACAAATTAGGATAGAAACTAAGAATGAGAAATTTATGGTTACAACATAAACAAGTTATATAAGTAGACGTTGCAACACTTACCCAATTCAGGAAGTAAGGGTGGAAACTAATCCTGTGGGATTTGTCATTATAACTGGAATATGCTTGCTTGTACCACTTTTCATGTTCGTCCATGTAGACTGTGACTTCCTCACATTCAAGTAGGACTTGCCAGTGGGCCTCTGCAATGACATCTTCACTTAACCTTACACGTGGTAGCTCATGTCGTGGATGGACAAGGTCCGAAACTACAGAAATATGATGATTCGATGCATCACTACTCCTAGATTCATCGCCTTGGAACTGGAGCCCCAAGTACAAGTTGCAGTACATAATTGACTCCTCTGTCATGTACCGCTCTGTAATACACCCCTCTGGGTAACGCGGGTTGGTGACATATTTTTTATACACCCCAAGTTGCGTGACAAAAAAAACAATAAGCAAACCGGAAACAAAAACGAGTCATTTAAGGGAACTAAGTGAAATGGTACCTTTCAATGGGAAACATCCAAGTATAGTGAACAGGTCCGGTTTGCAGAACTTGTTGTGGCAGATGAACCATAAGATGAACCATGATTGTGCAGAAATACGGAGGATAAATCATCTCCAGATGACATAAAATCTGAACTATCTCAGCTTCCATTAATCGAACATCCTCCTTTCTCAACTCTCTAGAACATAACTTCTTGAACCATCTGGACAAGGAAACTAAAGGTGTCACAACAGTCAATGGTAAGTATGCACGGACTACGATCGGGAAAAGACGCTGAAACATTATGTGACAGTCATGGGTCTTTAATCCATGAAACTTCTTTTCACGGATTTTGACCTTGTTCTTCAAACTCCCGGCATAATCGTAAGGATACTTCACTTCACTGAACCATTCGAACACCTCTAGTAGATCTTCTGGCTTCACCAGAAAAGGTGCATGAGAAAGTCGTCCATTGGTTCGCTCAGACTGGTTTTTCCGCACCCCTCTCTCTTGTAATGTGGCCCGAGCTTTAGGCCCATCTTTAGATTTTCCTTCAATTCTCAAAGTGGTTCCAATGATGTTATCAAACACATTCTTTTCAATGTGCATAACATCAAAACTATGCCTCACTCTAGTATAGGGCCAATAGGGTAATCTCCAAAAGATGGACTTGTTCGTCCAACATGCTCTATTTCTGGCAGAGTACGATACATTGAACTTTTCATGTGGGCTAAGAACAGGGAAGTTGCACCTGATGATTTATTTGCAAAAAAAAAAAAGATAAACTCTAAAACTATATATTTTGAAACTAAAAGAATTCTCAAACTATAGTATGAAACTAAAAGAATTATGAAATTCGTACTTGTTGGTTTTCGCAAGAATTTCTTCCCCAGAAATAGAAGGAGGTCTAGGCATGTACTCGCACTTCCCATTAAATGACTAACAAGCGGACCTCCGTGAGTGGTCTTGTGGAAGCCATCTGCGGTGACCATCGTAAACCATTCAACCCTGCTCATGTGTCGCTGAAATGTCGTCCAAGCATACTAGACATGTTTTATACCCCTTTGTAGCCGATCTCGCCAACATACCAAGTCCTGGGAAGTCACTGATGGTCCACAACACAACTGCTTTCATCATGAACGTGGAACTTGAATGCCGATCAAAAGTACAAACTCCACTTTCCCACAATCCTATAAGTTCATCAATCAATGGCTCCATGAATACACTAAGACACTTTCCGGGTGACTTCGGGCCCGGAATCAACAACGCCAGTATGTTGAATTCTTTCTTCATGCACATTGATGGGGGCAAATTATACGGCATCACAATCACGGGCCAAGTGTTGTGGAGTTTTCCCATTGTCCCAAAAGGATTGAATTTGTCTGTGGCTAGTCCAAGTCGCACATTCCTCACATCATTGGAAAAGTGAGGGTACAATCTGTCAGTGGACAAAGCTCGTAAATATAGCTCACAAATTATTGGAGAAGTAAAAGTGGTATAGTTCAACCGTACCTATCAAATTCTTGCCATGCCTCTCAATCTGCAGGGTGTCTCAAGCAATCTTCATCTTTCACCCTCTCACCATGCCAACACATTTTCTTCGCAATGTGCGGCTTCATGTATAGTCGCTTTAATCTGGGCGTTATGGGAAAGTATCGGAGAACCTTTCTGGGGACCTTGCTGCCCTTTCCGCCTTCACGTGTCTCCCACCTCGAAGTGTTGCATACCGGACACACATCATAATCTGCATACTGTTTATAAAACAGCACATAGTTATACTCACATGCATCGATGCTCTGATAGCCTAAACCAATGTCCCTACACAACTTTTTCATCTGTATTCCATCCCTGGGGTATTTGTGTCCCAGGGGAAGTAATCCGCTGATGTATTTACACAAACCATGCATACTCTTATCTGACCAGTCATTTATCGACTTGAGATGCATTGCGTTCAAAACAGCACCCAAAACAGTCTCTGTGCTCCCAGGGTACAATGGAGTCTGAGCTTCCAATAAAAGCCTCTCATACTTCCTATAATCATCACCAATTACATCAGCAAAGCTGGGGTCACCCGTATCCCTATAGGCCTCATCGACCCCTGTAGTGTATCCGACATGATAAGGGAAAGCATCGTGCAACATCTCCATAATGGGACCCTCATCAGACGACGAAGCCCGTTGTTCCAGAAGTTTCCTTCTTAGCTTGGATGTTCTAGACTCGACTCGTTGTTCACCATGTTTATCCCATACTGTATAGGTTGGTTCCATACCCCATCTATACAAATGGTTAAGCATCTCTCCAATGGTAACTGGTTGTCGACTGTTACGACAATCACCACACGGACAATCAAATAGGACCCTCCCATTTGCATTTGCATAAACCCAATTCACTAAAGCAATAATTCCATTCTTATATTCTGGATGAGAACTCGGAAGTTGCCTCCAACTTTTATCCATTTTCCTGCCAATATATCAACGAATCCATAAATATCAACGTTTACATCAAACAAAAATCTCCACTCTCTACCATGGCATACAAATCTCAAACAAGTTCTTGACATAATAACAATACTCAAATCACAATCTCCAAATTTCCATCTAAACATCATATATTTAAGTGTAAATATATATATAATAACAACCATACACAAATCTCTATCAACATTCCAATTTCCACTAAAATCTCAAACAAATCTATATATATCAACTTACAACAAGCTCTTTACTAAAATCTCAAATTAAAAATATGGATTTCTCTATATAAAAAAATCACAATCTCTAACAAAAATCACAATCTCCAAATTTCAATCTAAACATCATATATTTAAGTGTAAATATATAATAACAACCGTACAAAAATCTCTACCAACATTCCAATTCCCACTAAAATGTCAAACAAATCCATATATATCAACTTACAACAAGCTTTTTACTAGAATCTCAAACAAAAAAATATGGGTTTCTCTAAAAAGAATCACAATTTCTAACAAAAATCACAATAAAATCTCCAATCTCCAATAAAATCTCCAACAAATCTATTTAACTTTCAATCTTCAATAAAAAATCTCCAATCTCCAATCTCCAATAAAAAAAAATCACAATCTCTAACAAAAATCTCCAACAAATGTCCAATGTCCAATAAAATCACAACCTCTTTATTTATATAAATAAAATCTATACCAACACTAAAATCTCCAATAAATCTCCAACACATCCACACACACACACACACACACACACACACACACACACACACACACACACACACACACACACACACACACACACACACACACACACACACACACACACACACACACACACACACACACACACACACACATATATATATATAGCCATAGATCTGGATGGATTGAATGGCTTAGATTACGCCATGTTTAATTGTTTTTTTTTAAAAGAAAAAAGAAAAAAGAGGCCATCAATTCCAAAGTGGAAGTGGGCGCGTGTATAACCGCTTCATTAAAACCCTAAAGACCAAAGGCGGTCATTTGCAACTCCAAGAGCTCCATATCATACATTGGAAGATTTCAAACACACCTCCCATCCACATCGGCACCAACCCCCACCACAACCGTCGACCCCATCCCCGCCTATTTCGGCTGCACCGGCGTCGAGTACGGCGACAAACAGTGCTTCGAAGCAGCGCAGCGCTCCGCCTGGAGCAAAACGTCTCGGCCTCTATCCTCCTTTCAGCGATTTAGGGCAGCGCAGCCACCGAGCTTCACTCCGGCAGCCTCCCTTCTTCGTCTGACTGTAAATCCGTGGGCCTCCCTCCTTGGTTACCGAGGATAACCAACCAATTGAGCGCCGACGCTTCCGAAGAGGATAACAAACCAATTGAGCGCCGCCCTTGCAGTGACCTCCCGGGTTGATGTCCCCCCTCCTCCTCCACTCCGTGCTCGGCGTTGTCGCTGTGATGTCCTCCTTCGGCATCAAGATCGACCAGCATCGCCGCACTCACCACCGCGAAGCAATTTCTGTATGCATCCAGCGTCCTCGTGATTCTTCTTCAAAATCAAAGGTTTGGTGTTGAATCCGGAATTGGGTTCTCGTATTATTCGGAGAAAAAACGAAAAATTATTCTGTATGTGTCGCATTTAGTTTAGGATTTTCTAGATGTATAATTTGATCTATTATTTGTCAATTATTCCTATGTATGTGTCGATTTTTTGTTATCAGTGGTAATGATTTGGTCAATTATTCGGTGAAATTTGTTTCATTATTGGTTAGGATATGAAATCGATCTTTGGTTTAAGGAACAACTAAACATTATTCGATGAAATATGAATCATTATTCGATGAAATATGAATCATTATTCGTTGAAATACGAAACATTATTCGTATAAATCGTTTGGAGATTTTGAGGTTTTTTATTTAAAATTGATAGAAAAAAATAAAACATTATTCGGTAACATGTGACAAATTATTCATTAGAATTGGTAAATTTTGATCTGATCTTGATGAAAAAAGATACATAACATTATTCGGTGGAATTCAAAAAATTATTCGGTAGAATTGGTAAATTTTAATATGAAAAAAGATAACATAATATTATTCGGTGGAATTCAAAATATTATTCGGTGTAATTGTTTATTTTTTTATCTAAATCACAATCTTTATAAATAAAAAAGATATGCATATACTACTTTGTACATTAAAAAGGAAAAAAAACGGAAAGCCTGATTGGGTGGGAGTTATTTTTCTACAATAAAAAAGATATGGATAAATTATATCAAAAATGATATGAATTCAAATAAATAAAAAAATGGAAGAGATGAGATTTGGCCTGATCGGATGCAATTCAATTAAATAAAAAATGTTAATCAACCACGGAAGGCATGAGATTTTTTTTTAATAGAGTTTACATTAATCTTAAAATTTATCATCTTAATGGATTATTTTAAACCAACCCAAAATATTTACTTAAAAAAAAGGAAATGCATTGAATAATTTATTGGCTAATTTATGGGTTGTTTTCCATTAATAAAATCATTAAGATTTAACTGTCAAATTTTCCATATCCACACACAAAGGTCGGCTTACATTGTTGAGGGCCCCACCGATATCCCAACAACCCAATTCACTCTATCACGCGCCCACGCTTAAATTCACAGAGAGTAGTTCCGGTTTGGTGTGTTAGTGTGCGGGCTCCACCTTTTTTTATATTAAAAAAATGAAAAAAAAAACCTTTTAATCACAGCCATCCAATTACACTCGATCAATGACCAAAAAACGTGCAAAAAGTAACCCTAAGGGGTGTGCATATATATATATATATATATGCACACATAAATGTTGTTATTGTATATATTTATGGTAGAGATTGAAGACAATCATATTATTGGTTTGAGATTTTAGGGGGGGATATATAATATATATATATATATATATATATATATATATATATATATATATATATACACTAAGGGGTGTGCACAATATACTTATTCCCTCTATATATATATATATATATATATATATATATATATATATATATATATATATATACCCTAAGGGGTGTGCACAATATACTTATTCCCTCTATATATATATATATATATATATATATATATATATATATATATATATATATATATATATATATATATATATATATATATATATATATATATATATATATATATATATATATATATATATAGAGGGAATAAGTATATTGTGCACACCCCTTAGGGTATATATATATATATATATATATATATATATATATATATTATATATCCCCCCCTAAAATCTCAAACCAATAATATGATTGTCTTCAATCTCTACCATAAATATATACAATAACAACATTTATGTGTGCATATATACAATAACAATAAAAAAAAATTCAAACAAATTATTAATTTAAAACAAACCTTGTAGATCACCAAAAAAAATCAATGGAGAAGAAGATGGAAATGGAGAAGGAAGATGAGAGAATGGTTCGACGGTATACAACGTTAATTTGGTATTTGTTGAACAAAAATGCGCGATATAATTGTACAACACATTTTATTTAATCTATAATATTTGAGTTCGACCCCTTTTGGTTATCCTCTTGATTCGAAGTCATATTGATACCAAGATTTTGGTGTTTTTGGTGATTTGGGCTGCACCCGAATTTTAACGGGTTGCCTACTTATCTCTTGGAAGAGAATCAAGCCTCACGTAGTTCAGAGTGTTTGGATTTGTGTGTTTTACCCCCTTACAGGTTTTCATGCATCATTGGATCGTATTGGGACCCACCTTCTCGGAAGGGTAGCCCTAACATAAATCACACTATCATGTGCATGAGATTTTCTCGTGTATCATCCGAATAAATCGAGCACACCTTCTCGGAAGGGTTTCTCGACTTAACGGCTATCACTTACACGGAAAATCATGTGTATTTAATTTAGATTTAATTTTAACCCCATTTTCATTTTAAAAGTGAATTTATGGATTGGCGACTGTACCCGACATATTTTGAGATTTAATATCGGGTTACCTACATAGCCGTTTTTACGGCGTCAAGTCTTTACGTAGTTCTTTATTTTGAAACCGTTTGATTTAATTTGTAACCGGTGACTGAATTCGGCGTATTTAGAATTTTATACCGAATTTTCTACGTAACTCGTAAAAGAGTATCAAGTCTATACGTAGTTCTAAATAGAAACCAAGCTTAATTTGGTTTTAAAAGTGTGATCGTTTGAAGATCGGGATTGAACTCGACGAGCTCGTAGCTTTATGTCAAGCTTCCTACATACCCGTTTGAACGGGATCAAATCTTATGTAGTTCTTTTAAATGACAAATTTGAATTTGTTTTTGGCGATTGAACGACGAGCTTATAGCTTTGTATCGAGTGTCCTACGTATCTCTTAGAAGAGAATCAAATCACCCGTAGTTCTAAACGAGAGCAATTTCATTTGTTTGGTTTTGACCTCATATTCATTTAAAGGGAATTTAGAGGCGGACGACTGTACCCGATATATTTTTAGAATTTAATATCGGATTACCTACGTAACCGATTTTACGGTGTCAAGTCTTTACGTAGTTCTACCGAGAACCGATTTATTTTTTTGTTTCGGTTTGGTGATTGAACTCGACGAGCTTGTAAAGCCTCTTACGTACTCGGTTGAACGAGATCAAATCACTCGTAGTTCGTTTGATGAAATGATTTAATTTAATTGGTTTTGACCTCATATTCATTTAAATGTGAATTTAGAGGTAGACGACTGAATCCGATATATATTGAATTTTAATATCGAATTCCTACGTAACTCGTAAAAGAGTATCAAGTCTTTACGTAGTTCTACCCATGACTGAGTTTATATTTGGTGAAACTCGATTTGAGGTTTTAACTCCGTTTTTTTTTAGGAGACGATTTGATATTGACCCACTAGAATTAATTAGCCAAGAATTTTATAAGTCAAAATTTATAGACTCGAATTCGTAACGTGTGCTAATTATAATTCTTATATTTTAGTGGGTAAATTGTGCAATTAAGCCCATTTTTTTTATCAAGCCAAAAAACCAATGCCGTATGCATATTTGCATGTGTCATACATGTGCATATGATTTGAGAACAAGTTCCTGCAAATTCAAATTAGATGTTTTATGGGCTTAAGCCCAAATTCCAGGCTTCCAGCTCATGAACTCGGCACTTTAATGAGGCCAAGCCCACATTTTGCTAGTTCAACCCATAACTCGGTAAGCCTGATTTTAATTTCAATTTCATACGCCCTTTTTTCTATCGGCAAATCAATTCCACGGTATTGATTTCTTTTAACCCTAAAATTCCCCCAACAGCTGGTACACTCTTATTAGAGATAACCCCGCCGCTTAGCCCTTGACCCGAGTCAGGAACAGCGACCGCTAATCGGGGATTGAAGACGCCCTCCTCTGCCGGCGCTGGTGGCGCTCCCAGTCCATCCCGGCGCGATTAAGGCAGGACCGGCCGCAGCGGAGCAACGGGGCATAGCAGCGCCCTTGCTGGGCACCATTCTCGGACCTAGCAGCAGACGAGCGGGGTTGTAGGAAGGAAAACCCGTCGATTCAGGCAAGGCATAAGAACCGAGAACTGACGGAGTGCCTTTGAAACCCGACTCAAGGGGAGATGAAAGAGTTCTGACAATTGAAGATTTGGACTCCGTGTGTCAGATGAGTTTATAAATTTGATTTTTTTTTTCTCTTTCTCCTCCTTCCTCTCCTGTTCTTCTTCTTTAATTTTTTCCTTTTCGGAATCAATTTGGGCGTCATTTTGAATACAGCCCTGCCGATTAGTTTGTTTATTTGGGCGTCATTTTGAATACAGCCCTGCCGATTAGTTTGGATGTAAACAACTTATTTCAGCCTTAGGAGGCTCATCTGAATTAATGGAATCCATTATATTTGAGTTTCAATTGGAAACATTTATCTTGTTTCGCCATGTCGGGATGGGTTTGTCCTTGGTATGGGAAACCCCTTATTTTGTTTGAAATTTTGAGAAACTGTCATTTTTTATCAGTCACCATGGCCCTCAATTTGGACTCCTTGATGAGTAAAATTGGGCAGCATAACGGCCCTGTAAATCAACCCCGTAGGATTGGATGTAGCGGTGAAACTCTCAATTTCAAACCGACTACGAATTTTGGCGCTAGGTGAAACTCTCGATTTCGAACCTACAACACCCCACCGGTCTTCATTGTATTTACCTGCAAGAAAACAATGGGAGAAAGCTCTCTTTAGTTTTTCTTACTGGTTTTGTTTTGTGGGTGTTTGCAGGTTTATGCCCAGGAGGTGGAACAACCAGACAAGAGAAGAAAACTACTCCCTCCGATCCAAAATATAAGTCGTTTGACTTTTCAACACGTATTTCAAGAAGCCCAAAACTATACAAAATATCAACTTTTTTAAAATTATTTTTTTACAACTTAATATTTGTTGGTAATAAGTATTGAATTGTAAAAAAATAATAAAAAAGTTAATATATTATATAATTTTTAGCTCCTTAAAATACGTGTTAAAATACTTTCTTTTGTTTTTGCAGTTGGATAAGCTAAAGGGAAAAGAAGCTAGGAGAAAACCGTAAGACCCATCAGCAGCAGTAGCCTTTTAAAGGATGAAATTGAAGCAGTTACTTGTGTAAAGTGTAAACTGCCACGTACTGCCAGTTACACACCCTTTTTCATGTATTTCTCTTCTTTTTTTTTTGCTGTAATCAAAATTAGCAGGTAACTTATGCTTAGATTTGAACATGTGTTTTGGGCTTTTTGGTTGGTAAAAATTGGGCCTTCCACCAAATTCACATAACCTAATTTTGAATTTTCAAGCTTTATCTTTAAAAGAGAAGAAATCAATCACACTTTTTAATGTATAATAAATGTGATGATAATTTGAAATCATGAATTTAAAGGGGAAAAAAATATTCATAAAATTTTACCCTCCAATAGTATTAAATGTGGCAAGTAACATTAATTGAAGCCATTTTGAAAAAGTTACAACTCAGGCGACGTACTTTGTCTATGTTCGTCAGTTAAGCAATATAGCAATTAATGTGTCAGACCTACCCTTCTTCATGCGACGTACTTTTCCCAAAGTTCGTCGCTGAAACTCCTTTCATTTAATTCGGGTCTACCTACTCTCACTCAGTTGACGAAGCTGTATAAGTACGTCGCTAGAATTTACTCAAGTGACGAACATATGCCAACTTCGTCGCCTGAACTTCGGTCTCCTTTTGACTTTGCCAGGATTTGACTTGGGTGACGAATATGTATATGCACGTCGCCTGAATAGATCTCAAGCGACGAACCCTTAAAAGTTCGTCACCCAAGTTGCAAAATGGCGTAGTGTAACACGAACTACAAATCCATTCAAGCATTTTTTTTCGAAT
Organism: Persicaria tinctoria; assembly: GCA_037127255.1. Lineage (NCBI taxonomy): Eukaryota > Viridiplantae > Streptophyta > Magnoliopsida > Caryophyllales > Polygonaceae > Persicaria > Persicaria tinctoria. Next base: position 84,184,816 of record JBANSL010000001.1, read on the forward strand.
GGGCGAATATTATTAAACATGAAGGCTATCTTTTAACTTGTCAAAATAATTAAGTTTCGCTTCATATTATATGATACAAATCCATTCAAATATTCAAGCATTTTTTCGACGAGTGAATTTAGTAACTAACCACTTTGATACAGTGCCGGTCCTATAGTTTTATAGGCCTGGGGCAGGAAAAAAATTATGGGCCCTAATATTATATATTCGCTTTGTCCATAAATACACATTATTTTGACTTTTTAACACATTTTTTAAAATAACTAAAAATTATGTAAAATATCAATTTTTGAAAACAATTTAATACAATACATATTATTAATAACTACTCCATTCGTCTCAAAATACATGTCACTTTAATTATATCATATTTTTTTATAACTAAAAGATTCTATAAAATATCAATGCTTTTGCTATTTTTTTAATAATTTTATACTTATTACTAGCAATTATAACATTATTTTTAAACTTTAATAAATAAAAAATTTATAAAGTTTTTAGCTCCTTAAAAAATACGAAGAAAAGCCAAACATGCATTTTTAGATGGAGGGAGTAGTAAATTATATATAAAAAAATAATTAAAAATTGATATTCTATATAGTTTTTCACTATTTTAAAAACCTTTTAAAAAGTCAAACAACATTATTTAGAACGTATTAGGGCCCAAAATGTCACGTGCAGATATCAGGGCGGAAGAAAATTCACAAATACCTCCTATTCATTGTTGGGGGCTTGGACGGGAGACTTAGGAGTACATGAGAAACTAATTAAATTAATTATGGGCCGATTTACACATAACAACAATTTATGGGCTGAATTAATAACGGAGTACATGGGCTGTTGTTATGGCCGGATTCATTTATTAATGAATAGAAAATGTAAAGAAAATGGGCTGTAAATTGTTTACGGGCCTTCTTTCAATATGGGCTTAATATAAACACATACTAAAATTATGTATAGGCCCTTTAGAAGCTTGGGCCCCGGGCAGGTGCACTTGTTGCCCCTGCTATTGGGCCGGGCCTGCTTTGATATTGAGTAAAAATAAATTTACACCGATCATTAATCATTAATTAATTTTATAAGTGAATGTTTGACCATTGAATTATTTCTCATTATGGATTCCAAAACAAATTACATGCAAACTTACTTTAGGCAAAGCTCATGTACATGAGCCTACCCTTTATTGTTGTTTTTATATACGGAGTATGATCGAAATAAAATATACTCTCTCCGTTCAACAAAATTTGTCGTTTACTATTTACGTACGCTTTTTTAGAAGGATAAAAACTATATAAAATATTCATTTTTTTTAATTTTTTTTAACAAGTTTGTACTTATTAATAATAACTACGAAATTGTTAAAAAAATATATTTAAAAAGTCGATATTTTATATAGTTTTTAGCTCCTAAAAAAGCGTGCATGAATAGTAAAACGTCAAGTTTTGTTGAATGAAGGGAGTATATATGTGTGTATTTTTCAAGTTATACGCACATTTTCATGCTATTTAATTAATAACCGCCACCAGCGCCACCGCCTTGACCACTACTGGAACCTTGTCCATATCCACCAGACTGTGCCCCTCCAGCATACGCGGTTCCTTCTCCGGAACCTCCTCATCCGCCTCCTGCAGAAGCTCCCCCACCGGAGGCTGAGCCGTGCCCACTCCCGGAGCCGCTACCGCTACCATAGGCAGTTCCTCCAGCACCACCAGCGTAGGCTGAGCCACGTAACGCCATGAACTAGATAGCCATGTAACGCCAGCGTAGGCTAATCCTTTAGTTATTTTGACTGTGCAGGTAGCTAGCCATGTAACGCCATGAACTAGATAATCCATTGCAATGTAACTTACCTGTCAAAGCTAGTTTAGCGCAGACCGTGGCATCGACTATCTGAGGTGGTAAGACACCAGGAGTATCTAGAACATAGATATTAGGATGGCTAGCAACCTGGAAGAGAAGAAAAAATTCAACAGAATCAACATATACTGATAACGTTCAAAGTGAACGTTTAGAGAAAACAGGAACTGAGCTTGTTTATTTCATGAACCACCTTCAGACTGCTGATAGTTGTAGTCTCTCCAGGTAATGGACTAACAACTGCATATCGTAACTTCCCTTTCTCTAAGCTCCAAAAAAGCAATCCCGAAAACAAGACCACAAGAAGGGGAAACAGGAATGAGCCAATAACAATGATAACAACAAGATCCTTTTTAGCATATCATGAAATGTGGTATACGGATTGTAGAGCAACCAAGGCGGACACAGATTTTTATGCATTGATACAGAAGCACTGAAATAGGTATATATATATAGTTCCATATATAGGCTGTCCTTGCAACGGAATTAGAAGGTACAAGACACAAAACCAAGTTATGTAAGCCTATTTGTGCGAAACCACTCATTGAGAATAATCCCTTAACTATTTAAGCCTTTTAACATTTTTCTCATAGAAGGAGTACATCCAGGTAGTGAAACATTACTGGTGATTAACGTGATTTCCTTTTTAACAGACTGTTCAAACTATAAAATGTTCTAATGCCGGAAAGCCTAACAATGGACCTGATTTGAGAGACTAGTTTCTCATAACGACACTTCTGTTTATTTATTGATTAAGTTAATTAGGACAGTGAAATGGAGATAGAAGGAGATGTTCCAGTAAAGCATATCTATAATACCAGCAGCACTGATCCGTCCAACTTGATGCAAAGCATTGGCCAAAGCAGACTTCCCGACATTAAGATTTCCGACCAGCATTATCGTTACTGTACGCCTTTCATTAACTATCTTTGACAAAGCTCTCACTTGGCCTTGCAGAAAGTTCAAGAACTGAAAAAATATAAAGTCTTCTGAGATTTATGCCCAAATCCCCCTTAGTAACTTCGAAGTGTAAGCTTCAACGTATTGTTCATATAAAATGGGAAATATAGTTAACTTTTACCTCTTGAGTGGCATCTTTGTTGTGTGAATTGATGCCACAAGCAGCATAATTTTTCCCTTTGAAATAGTTTATCCACTCCTAAAGCCAAATACCACATACCACAACACTGAATCAACAAAAGGAGTGGTAACAAAATAAATAAATCAATATGGTGACAATGTAAAAAAAAAAACTGTAAATAACAATATATATGTATGTGAAAGTTATACATCGGTGAAAGGATTATATACTCATTAATACGTGATAGATTATCCTCTCGGAATCCTTACACTTCAGTAACTTATAGTTGTTGGAGCAAAGATTCCTCTTAACCTGACAGCCACAAGTGTTTCAAACTTCGAGCATTCAATCTCCTTCATTTTGTATGAAGATTTTCTTTATATGATTGTACACCACTATACCATAGGATAAGAGTGAATGTGCAAAAGGAATATTTTACATCGAAGGAGGTACTACTAGTTTTAGCATTATGTTTTCATACTTTTGTTGTTATGCTAAAGTGATCAATATAAAAGTTCAACCAAGAAAAGTGCAGCAACTTACGAACATACAAATTAGTGCACTTAACCAAGAAACGAAATCCAGTACTTGCTAGTAGCAATGTTGGATGAACCATCATTGCAATGCAATTCAAGACTTGTTAAACTTGATAATATCTTTCTTTCTAATATAGAAAACAGTTGCAACAATTGCAAGAAAATGACAATTTTGATATCAGAAGAAAACACCTTTAGATGCGAGCGCTCCACCAAATCCATCTTGTTTAGAACTATAATGCGACGCAAAGCAGAAAAACTCTTCAACAACTCACATTCTGAAGTCAGTGGAATCTAGAATCAAGTGCGGATAAAAGGTTAGTAATACACAAAATGCAGTTGATTAGACAATGATTGACGTTGTATTGCATCATTAATTCATTCTTCACATATGGAAAATCTGATAATTGTGCTAAATTCAAACTATCCAGTAGATTACACTTTCATCCAAATCCTACCAAATTACTAGAAAAGGTTTGTTCTGAAACGTCAGCATTCAGCAAGAAAAGACCCTCCATCTCAAAGCAACAAATTCATTCAAGCATTTCATCAAACACCCGGGGAGCAATCACTGGCCTAACTCAACAATCAGGAGAGAAAGGTGAGAGAACGAAGTATCCGAGCATCCCTGACATCAAGGACGACGTCACCAAGAGGAATTCGGTCGGCGATAGCCCGAGAGGCGGAAGCCATTAACGGAGTGTGCCAAGTGGACTGTTTGCTCATGGTCGCCCTCTTCATCGCTGAACCCACTCGCTCTACGAAACCAGCCGTTACCATTTATTCCTCTGCGTTTGATCTGGAGACCGTTAATTGTTCGTTTCCAAAACCGAACTCATCAGGCCAATTTTAGGGAGTTTCGTTTCATAATATCGACTTTCACATTTCAGTCGGTGGGTTATGAATCCGCCCAAATCAACCTTCCAATTTCCCCGTAATAATTTGGATGTGGTTGTACACAGTTACCAGTTTTAGAAAGACATTGGTGTGAGTGTGACGGATGTGTGTCAAGAGTAAGTGAAAAATGATGTACTGACCCACGATCAGTTCAATAACGGGCCTCTCCCTCTTGTACTACCCTTGAATAGGTAAATAAAGAGCGGCCATTCCGAGGTTCGAACCGGGGACCTATGGGTACTACCCACACAAGTTCTTTCCGATGAGTCATTCTGGAATGGTTTAAGACAGTTTTTCTAGCATGGTATCTGAAACGCTATCCACTCACCAACTCCCCTCCCCTAGCCTTACCTTCTCTTAGCGGGTGTAACCGGGTGTTATTCGATCTAAACAAGCCAAGCTTGATATATTCAAGCTTGTTCATTTGTTAAACGAGCTCGAGCCGAGCCCAATTTTTAAACTAGTTTTCTTTTTTGTTCAAACTCGGCTTGTTTTAGTAAATGAACGAGCTCGATGCAAGTTTTAAGTATTTGTACTTGGTTATACCATATTAACTTATAGAAAATTTTAGAAATTTCATAAAATTCGAGCTACTCGAGCATAAATCGAACGAGTCGAGCTTTCAACCGAGCTTAAAATCATGTTCAGGCTCGTCTTGTTTAGGTAAGTGAACGAGCTCGAGTCGATCTTTTTCCGAGCCAGCTCTCAACAGCATTAAACTTATTACCACAAATTTTCCTATTTGGTTGGGAAAAAAAAAATCACATCTTACCTCAAAGCCAATCCCGTTGTTTTACTATGTCGATGGTTCGAAGTCCGCTCCTACGGACGAGGTCGAATTCCAAAATTGGGTTTTCTGAATGGGGATGTTTTTGTAAATTTTTTGTGAAGGGGATATATTGTAGATTAAGATGTTTAGAACACAATGAAATCGTTTGAGAGTTCGGAGATGGAACGAAATGGTGGTGGTGCGCTTCGAAAGGGATCCGAAAGGGGTATATATAGGGGGGAGGATTAGGGGACGAATGTAATAAAAATAACTCGTAAATCAATTAGATAATCCACTTCTAACCTTATCTCATTTCTCAATTTGGTGCGGTTAGGCCTGATTCGGACAGATCTGAATAAGCTTCGAATTTGGGGATAAGTTCATTCACTTGCGATTCTATCCCGAATTACAAAATTGGTTGCCCTAAATCACAACTTTAAGTAGTTTTCTTTTAAAATTTTAACTTGAAGTATAAGATTCAATTACCAAGTTAATTCTTCGCCAAACTAATTTTACAAAGGTTATAATTTCTTAATTATTATTTTTATATTTGATTATCTTTGTTGGCATGATAAGTTATTCGACTAACTAATAACTCATTCGTTGCCCTGACAGGGGGGTCTACTGGTGTAGAAGAAAGAGTTAGGAGGTCTCGGATTTGAGATCTACCTCCACCCGTTTTCTTAGGTGAAAAATCCAAAGTTTGCTCTGTTTCTTTACCACTAGTGGGTCGAGCCAATCAATACAAATCGACCTACCTATTAGGTGACTTTTGTCTACTGGATCAGCGCATGGGGTTGGCCCCCAAATAGTGGGTTTTCCCGTCATTAAAAAAAACTCATTCGACGTAGTTATACATTCTTCATTGTTCAAATTTTAAAATTTTGATGAACGGATGCAATTAGTGTTATGCCATTGACAAATAAAACTATATGCTACAGTTGTGGGAAAACAGAATGAGAGAGTTTGTCATTGTGGGGGGGAAAAATAACTTGATTAAACTGTATCCGGTTACATGTATATTTATAGGCAAAGCTCAACATACCAACACTAATGGCAAACCTAAACACATGTTATACACAGATGCTAATCTACACAGTTGCTATACTCATGGCCCCCGCAAGATGGACGGTGGAACAATCCAAGGTTGGAGAGAAGACGATTTTGCTGAGCAGAAGGTATAGTTTTGGTGAAAACATCTACTAGCTGTTGAGTAGTTAGAACATATGACAATTGCAATAACCCTTCAAGAATTTTATCTCGAGTGAAGTTTCAATCCACTTCAATATGCTTGGTGCATTCATGAAAAATGGGGTTACATGCAATTTCAAGCACAGAGCTATTGTCACAATAGAGAGTAACTGGTTTCAAGGAATTAATACCCATTTCCTGAAGAGGACGAACCAGTCATGTGACCTCTGCAGATGCTTGAGACATTGCTCTATGTTAGGCTTCAACAGAGCTACGGGAGACGACTAATTGCTTCTCCAATTTCAAACTGATAGGAGAGGTGCCAAGCAGGAAAATATATAATTGCTTCAACAACGTTTGGTGGCGGGACATGACACCCAGTCAGAATCTGAATAAGCACTCAGAGAAGGATTGTTGGATCCATTCAAAAGGATACCACAACCAGGAGTGCCAAACACATATCTCGGAGTATGAATCAAAGCATCATAATGATCACTGCAAGAAGATTGCATAAATTGGCTTAATGTCTGAACATCAAAGCTCAAGTATGGATTAGTGTGTGTGAGGAAGTTTAACTTTCCAATTAGCCTTATGTACAAAGAAGGATCATGCAGAGGTGAACCACTATCAGGAAGAAGCTTGCAGTGCAAAGGAAGATGAGTGCATACAACATTTAAGCCAGAGAGATCAACCTCAGTTAAAAGCTCATGAGTGATATTAAAAGGAAAATCAAGTATGAAATAAATATCAAATATAAATCTCAAACCGGATCTCTGAACCACGCAAATGAAATTACAAGACTTCCTACCGTTGTAGTGGAAGGGCGGATTTACTATTTTGCGATGTATTTTTAATCCTAGCCCATATTCAATACGTATATAAAGTAATTAAGTTTAATGCATAACATATATAAATAAATAAACTTTAATTAATAGTCTGGGCGTTAACAACGGGAGTTAGATCACGAGTTAGAGGACTAGTGAGGGATCAAGAGTAAGAGAGAGTATATAGGTTGAGAACTAAGAGAGAGATCGACATGTGGGAGTTTAATTAGGAGTTAAAACCTCAAAATGGTTTTTTTCACTAACTCGCCAAACCCACAAGGCCGTCAAGACCTTGCGAGTGACCTTCAAGGGTCTAAGCGGCTAAACTCAAAGGCTCCGGCTAGGCCCTTTTTTAGAACAATAACATGCCTTTCTTTTCTGTCACCGTGTAAAATCATGAGTTTAGAATTTGGACCTTGATTTGGACTATCAATTAGGAGATCGTATTCGGGCAAAGAGCTCAACATCCAAAGATCCCATGCCAACTTTGGATCAAATCACTTCTATGCCAGAACACTCAAATCAGTAGAGACACAGGAAAAGAAAGAAGTCACTCTTGTTGTTATAGCGGTTGTTCGCTTGGTTCCACTAGTTGTCGCTCTCCGGTTGGACAGTAAGGGTCTGAGAAGGGCAATCACTCATTCTTAAAACTAGCATTATTAAGACAAAAGGGTTGGGCAGAAAAAAGGGGGAAAGCTCGGGTCGGAGGCGGAGACTGACAAAGCTCATCATTCAGTGGTTGGATGCTTAGGCAGTTTAGTTCTGGTTGCCGGTTGGGCTGGTTCGATGGTTCTATATGAATTGGTGGTTTTTTATCCCTTTGATCCTGTTCTTGATCAAATATGGAGACAGGGTATGCTCGTTAAACCATTAATGTCTCGTTTAGGAATAACAAATTTCTGGGGGGGTTTAGTATTACAGGGGGGAGCATAATGGATCCCGTTATTTGGATTTATGACGGCTTCATTAAAATTACCTTCTGGGAGGTCCGTTTGATATCCAAAAATTGCTCAGCAACAATCGGACAAGTGGGGAATGTTGGAGTGAACCAGAAAAGTTTGGGTAGAACCGAATCTAAGCATTGGCTAGGTAAACGTCTTGTAGTAAGATGAGTCGTTATGAACCTTGTAGACCATCTCCATGTGGGTGGTGAGGGGAGGGCCCCAATTGGTACGAAGTTTGCCCTTAGTTGTCTCGAAGTTAGCTGCTTGGCATGAGTAGCTTGGCTTGCTCATCCGGGGCTTTGGAAAGAAAGTAATTAGGGAATTCATATACTAATCTTATAATCCAGCTCAAGAAGTTTTTTTATTTAAAAGTAGACCGGGAATTCAAGCAGATGTTAAATTAGGTTGAGGTTATCCCTACTCATGATGACCTAAAATTAGTGGTGCTTTGAATTTGGATATAATCAACATGCTTTTATTCGATTTTTTTTGTGTAAAAAATATACGTGATACACAATCTATTATGTAGTACTAGATTTTGTTTAAACAATATACTAGTCTTGTGGTTGATTAGTTGGATTCCAAACCTCCACATCTTCGCAAACCTTATTTGCCCAATCAACCCCTCGGGTCCTTCTATGACAACATTCGCTTCTTTTTTCGAGAATGCGCGGATCGAGCCTGGGAACTACAATGTCGAAAGAATGTCAATATGGTGCACTTTTTTCTGGTTTACGAGATCAGGGGAACGGGTTGGATCCGTTCATTTTTGTTAACCTCCATTAGATCAAAGGGAACAAAAACACATATCCTTTCTTTTGTTATCGCTTTTGGAAAGTAGGAGTTGGCTCAATATTGCCTATTTATTTTTGAATTCCAGGCTTTCTCTTAATTTGAAAGTTCTCACTTAGTTTAGTAGGTTTCCATGCTAAGGCTCAAACCATCGCAGCGTCTACGAATTTTGCCATATCCCTCTTTCCTTTTACGCGCAGTTGGGCCATCCTGGACTTGAACCAGAGACCTCACCCGTGAAGTAAATCTTCGCACCTACGGTCCAACTAATTAATTTGAAGAGAATCCATAGATTCCATTTCGGGAGCGATTCATCATTCCCAAACGCAGCATACAAATCTTCGTTGTACTGCGCTCTCCAAGCAAAGCCATTCTTATTTTTTTACAAACAGATTTATCAATGATGTCCCAATAGGTCAGATAGAATATGGTTTCAAGACCTAATGGTTAAGGAGCGAGGTACGAGCTGAATCTTTCAAACTGTAGCTTTGATATTGTTCTTTTACTAACTCCTCAAAACACAATAATTAATGCACCTATTTTATTCAACTTATAAGTTATGTACGTTACATGTCTAAGTGCTACGGCTTAGTTACTTGACTCAGGAAGAACTAAGATTGTAGAACCAAAAGTGTGTTAGCAAGAGTTCGTACACCTGAAGAAGCGACAGGACCGATGTAACGATACACAAGACAGTAAGAAAAGGAAACATTCTGCCTAAAGAGTAGACACATCTAATAAATAAGAGAATACTAAAGATTCGATCCATAGAATCTATAAAGTCTTAACACAAAGTAATTCAATTCAGACACGGAGGACTTGTACTTCTTATACCTCTTAGATCGAATAATTCCATTACGGTACTTATTAGACCGAATATGTACATTAATAGCTCGAAAAAATACATTAAGAAGGTTCATATTAGATCGAATAATCGATCGGCTTTGGTTCGCTTAGAAAATGTGGTTCGAGGAACTACATGTTGAGCAATTAGGTACATTAATAGGCTTTGATCGGTCAACGAAACGCTCTAGCATTCCCAGGTTCAGTTACAAAGCTTGGGCCATTGAACAGATCCTCTGGCCATTTATCAAATTCATAGTAATCATAGTTGGCTTGTAAGTTGTAATGTCCAGTTAGCTAGTAAGTCTTCTTCAACGTTTTTTTTTCCCGCTTAATACCATCCAGCTACACGTCCCAATTTTACATCCCCAAGTCTCCGGCATTCTTGTATCATAGTACGATTGCAGTAAATCCATTCTCCTTCTCTTATTTTATCTCGTCAAAATAATTAAAATTTGCTTCAAATTATATGATACAAATCATAATCATTAATTTATTTTATAATTGGGAATGTTCGACCATTGAATATATTTTTCTCATTATGGATTCCAAAACAAATAACATGCAAACTTACTTGTGATCGGCAATTAAGCTCACGGACATATCTAAGCCTACGTACCCTTTATTGTTTTTTTAATATATGATCGAAATTAAAAATATGTGTGTGTATTTTTCAGGTTATACCCATATTTAATATTTTCATGCTATTGAATTAATAACCGCCACCGGCGCCGCCGCCATGACCACTACCGGAACCTTGTCCATATCCACCAGACTGTGCCCCTCCGGCATACGCGGTTCCTCCTCCTGAACCTCCTCCGCCGCCTCCTGCAGAAGCCCCCCGTCCACCGGTGGCTGAGCCGTACCCACTCCCGGAGCCGCTACCGCTACCATAGGCAGTTCCTCCAGCACCACCAGCGTAGGCTGAGCCACCGCCGCCGCCACCACCGCCTCCTCCCGCTGAAGCACCGTGTTGGAAGAGAGGAGCCAGAACATTTTCTCTGAGTCCTCCTCAATTCAATTAATCTGATAAAAGAGATTACAATTTATAACTCTAAAACTAACTGTCCACTACTTGTAGTTCTAACCCATTAACCCACTAACTTAGGCCCACTAATTAAATAACTAACAAACCCTAAATTCCTCTAACTGATCGAGGAAACTCACGCCACACACCAATTCTAACTTAATTAATTAACCTAATTTTGAATCACTTAATCTTCTAACACTACCCCTTGATTCAAAATTACACAATTGTTTTAATTTCCTTCAGACGTATCATCGTCTTCTTCAACCTGGTGCCAGCGACATCTTCTTCTTCAAACATTGGATGTGCCTTCAAACTCTTCGGATCTTCAAATTGAATTACATCTTGCCAACTTCAATTATTGACGCACCTCATCTTCAAATTCTTCAATCCACTGATGCCCTCACCGTCTTCAATTCATGGAGCAATTTCGGATCTCCATAACTGTCTCCTTCGACGCTTTTCTTCTTGGCTGCGGCCATTGCGACGCCGCTCTCCTTCGATCGGACTCTTCATCGGAGCCCTCTTCTTCAACAATGAACTGCCTTTCTTCGACCGGACTCTCCCCATCGGAGCCCACTTCGATCTTCGATCTTCAATCTTCGACCTCCTTCGATCGCACTCTCATGGTCGGCGACTGGACTCTATCCGTCGCCTTCGGCTGCTGCTTGCCCGGACTGTTTGTCTCCCGGCAGTACTCATATCGGATACTTCTTCCGAACACTTCAACCCCGTCTTCTTCTCGACGGTCTTTCCGGACGCTTCAACTCTCCGGACGCAACTATGGTTTCTCAGACTCTCTTTTCAGAGCCTTCAACTTCGCCCTTCTTGTTGGCGATCTTCTCCGGACTTCAATTCCGGACATAAACATACGAACAGATCGATGGACTCTCATCGGAGCGCCCTCGTTCCTCGGCCGCCTTCTTCAATTGGCCCCATCTTCCGCCTCCTTGTCGTCGGCGGTGCTGCCCTCCATTGACGACAACTTCTTGCCCGGACACTTTCGGACACTTAACCTTCGGGATCTTCATCACCGAAACAACGGTTGGCCTTCTCTTGATCTTTCTTTCATAGAAAGATTCAAATACTGGAGTACCATCTCTTGGCCTCCTCAAGATTCCCTTGCTTGGAATCATCTTCACCTCACGGAGCACCTGTTTCTCGGCCTCCTTCCCGATTCCTTCGTTTGGAACCGTCTTCAACAAACATGGAGTGTCGTCTCTGGACCTCCTTCATGATTCCTTCCCTTGGAATCATCTTCAACAAACATGGCGTCTTCCTCCTCATGGGAAGACCTTTCATGGAGCACTCTCTCTCCATAGATTTCTTTAATAGGATCGAAACCTAAGCTCTGATACCATGTTGGAAGAGAGGAGCCAGAACATTTTCTCTGAGTCCTCCTCAATTCAATTAATCTGATAAAAGAGATTACAATTTATAACTCTAAAACTAACTGTCCACTACTTGTAGTTCTAACCCATTAACCCACTAACTTAGGCCCACTAATTAAATAACTAACAAACCCTAAATTCTTCTAACTGATCGAGGAAACTCACGTCACACACCAATTCTAACTTAATTAATTAACCTAATTTTGAATCACTTAATCTTCTAACACACCGCCCCGCCATGCGCTACTCCGCTGCCGCTTCCTTGCCCACTCCCATATCCTCCAGCAGATCCTCCCTCTCCGCCAGCATAGGCTCCGCCACCTCCCCCACCGCTCCCGCCGCCGCCTGCGTAAGCCCCAGTGCCACCTTGCGCTGATCCGCTTCCGCCACCTTGACCGCCTCCGTAGCCTCGGGCGTAAGAACCCCCTGGGCCACCGGCGTAGGCTTGACCCCCTCCGCCACTACCTCCGCCTCCACTTGCATAGGCGACGCCGAGAAGCTGGCGGCGGGCGGTGGCAGAGGCTAGGCTGGTCAGCCCCAGAACAAGAAAGAAGACTGCTACTGAGATTTTATGAGAAGCCATATCGATTCTTAGCTTTCAATTCAAGAAAGGATATAAATGTGTGTTTTGTTTGTGTGATTGTGAAATGGAGGTTTGAGGGGCAATTTATAGAGATGGAGAGATGTATGGATGAGCAAGGATGTTACTGCTCACTTTGTAATGTCAAAAGTCAATCACTTGGTAGTGTCAAAAGTCAATCATATAATGTGAAATTACTTAACTTTTTAGTGGAATGCTATCGAACTTTTTTGTTTCCTCTTTCATTGAAACAAAATTAAGGATCAAGTCGACGGTTTCAGACTTCGCAATTTGGATTTTATCATGTCGACGGTATATATTGTTTGGTCTTAGTTTGCGATTTGTATTTTAGAAATTTTTTTATTTTCTGATTTAATTAGGTAAGTATATCAATTAGGCGAAGACGAATAAAACTACCATTTATTCACTTTTATTTGCAATTAATCACCCCTTATTAAAATAAGAGGGATTTTGTTCAAATGGACCTTTAAGCATATTTGGTTAGCTAGATAGGCCCATTAATTGTTTTTTTAGCATGCTTAGCCCATTAATTGTTTTTTTAGCTTGCTTAGCCCTCTTGACCGGTCAACGGTCAACGTTGACCGTTGACCGATCAACCCATTTTGATGCCAACTTTTTTTTTTTTTTTGATGCCAACTTTTTTTTTTTTAGGTGATGCCATATTTTACCGTTTTGATGCCAACATTTTGTGGTGACAATTTTATATAATTGATGGCATAAGAGCTTAAAACGTGGAATCAAAATATTGTCACCTTATTGTCACTTTTCTAATGAAATGATTGGATGACTTTTTTTTTAATGCCACTTTTTTAAAACATTGATGACATTTTTTGTGATGTCATATTTTACCGTTTTGATGCCAAAATTTTATTACATTTTATTTTCACTCTGATGCCACTTTTCTAATTAAATTATTGGATGACACTTTTTTTAAACTTTGATGACATTTTTTGTTTACTCTAATGTCACGTTGACCATTGATGCCATTTTGAAAAAATTTGTATCACATTAAAGAAAAAAATGTCATCAAAAATACTACTTTGAAAAAATATCATCAAAAATATGGCATCACGGTAAAAAAAATATTATCAAAAAATTGACATAAAAAAGTGGCATCAAAGTGAAAATAAAATATAGTAAAATTTTGGCATCAAAACGGTAAAATATGGCATCACTAAAAAAAAAGTTGGCATCAAAAAAAAAAAAAGTTGGCATCAAAATGGGTTGGTCAACCGTTGACCGGTCAATGGTCAAACGGTTGACCATTGACCAACCCACCCTATTGGGAAGGGGGCTAGGGAAAAACTAATTAAATTGATTTATGGGCTAGGTGGCTAATTGGATATTTAAAAAAGGCCCAGTACCAAAATCACCCTTAAAAAAATTCACTTAACCACCTTTTATAACAAATTGTTTGCAAATAACCACCTATCCTCCCATTTTTCTTTAAATTATACTTCTATTAAATTCAACTTAAAAGTAAAAGACGAAAATGCCCCCAAATTTGGTTTTACAATTTTTATTTATTATTATTTAGGCCAAAATGCATAAACCCACCCTTTATTCACCTTTGTTTTCAATTAACAAACCCTTATTCAAAAACTTGGCCTACGTCCCCGCCTAGGCTTATCCAACCCGTAGGATTCAAAAGCATTATTATTTCACTTCCTATGGATCCTAGATACAACCGAGAAGGTCTTTCCTTCTTCTAAACACTCGAAGCCTCGCCCGCTTTTATCAAGTCAACTCAAATCCCTTAGAGTTCTAGATACAACTTAGAAGAACAACCCTTCTCCCAACTTGTAGCCTCACCCGCTACTACCTAGTCAACTCAAAACACTCGTGAAATAATAACCTAGTGATCGAGTACGTCTGAGTAGATGTATACTTTTAGTATAACACTTTAGACTTGTACAATAAAGCTATAGAAACTCTCAAAAGATAAAACAAGAACAAGAATGGAGAAAGCGATAATCAATGTCGGATCATTGCTATGGAGAATGCTTGTAGATTGAATGCTCGAATTGCATTTTTCTTCTCCGCTTGCACAATCTCTTTTGTAGGCTGCAGGGATTGATTTTTTGAACGTTTGAATCCTCTTAATTTATCTTGAATTACAGCCGTGAAATGATTAAAAAATGCTCCACAAAATCCTCAACCAAAAGAGCAGTTGTTTGCACCAAAGCTTCTAGAAAGTGAACCCAAATCTCCAACAACCAAATTAAATCCTGCACAAAATTTTCAACAACTATTTTGAAATTAAATCCCAAGAGATAAAAAGCTTCTAGAAGAAACCATATTTTAAAGCAAATAAATAATCAATATTTTCAACAAATAACACAAATAAATAATCTAATTGATATTTGTATAAAATAAATACTAACTTTCTTAGACTTCCATCATACATATAACTATCAAGATAGAGTCAACAATCATGCATTCAACGAAAGAGCTTTACAAGCTAGAAATGATCTCTCTAATGATGAACTGCGTGGGAAAATGAATTTACCTTCTTTTATTTAAAGCAAGCAAGGGCCTTATAATCAAATAAAAGTACGTCTTGATTTACTAATGCTAGAAAGGGTGGGGTCAATCAGAGAATAAGTAAAAACTTCGAATTCCCCGACACTATTTCACACTTAGCGAGGCTAGGCTAGGCTGGTCATTCCCATCCCTAAAATAATGATGACGAAGCCTAGAGAAAGATGTCTCTGATGCGACTCTCTCATCTTTTTATACAGTTTTTTTTTTTGCAGGTTCAATTTAGAGGGACTAAAGAAAGATGTTTTTAAAAGTATGTCCCTCATGGTCTCACAACCCGCTTACAGAGGAATAGAAAGGGAGGACCTGGGGCCAAAGCAAGTTGGGTTGGGGTATAGAGTAGTAAGCGCGGTGGGGGTTGACATAGGACGCACTAACCAATTACGTTACGACCACTGAACAAACTTGGTTGACGAACATGGTTTATGCGCCGCTAATGCAGCGACTTCCCGAGCATTTGACAAAGTAACACCATCCATTTCAAATGGGTTTTGTCTCGTGGACACACGAGCAATCCAACCCGTTGGATTTCCTTTTCCTCTTCCCATTATGACTTTCGTAGGTTTCTGGTAATAGCGATAATCGGGAAAACTTTAATCCATATCTTAGCATTTCTTCGGAATTGTCTGCTCGATCATAGCACGATTGAATTGATCGATTATAGCACGATGTGCTGCTTCAATGGCTAGATTTGAAAGATAACCTGCTCTATAACTGTTAGTGTCATATATATCTTCTGAAACCAAATTGTGTACCATCCGGTTTGCAACCTCTACTACATCTGCCTTTACGATATTTAATTTCCATATTTCGTACGTTTTGGATATAGCACCACAGTCCACGTCCACCTTATTTTTTACTATAATAAATCCACACTTTGACGTACACCTAAGATTCCGTAACGAGTAGATACTTTCGCATAAGCATAATCGATTTTTTTGTTAAATACATGACAAGATGTTTTTCCATACTTTTCGCATTCAGTTCTAGCTATTTCCGCACCTGCTAATCGACCTAAACAACATATATGGACCCCCTCTATCCCGCTTTTCATTCCTAATGGAATCTCCTTCACTATTTTACGAAAAATGGAACGAAATGATCTTCCTTTCTTCTTCAGTTGAAAAGAGATGCCTTGAGCAATAGGAGAAGCACTTTGATAAACAGATTTAATCTTGATCGATTCCATTAAGGTATTAGTCTTTGTTCTATTAAGACAACAGAGATTGCATTTTTTTTTCACTTCGTTCAAATACAAATTGTACCCGTATGGAATTCTTCTGTTTTTCAGTATGATCTCTATCATCATCTCTATTCCCTTTATCAATTCTTCTATCCTGCCTAGATCTAGCAATTTTTCTATCAATTTCATTACCTTATCCTTAGTCGAGGCCGGTTCCAGCATTTTCCCCTTAATTTACCTAGGACAAGAAACTTCTATACGATGAAACAAAGGAACAACATTCATTCTCTAAAGAAAAAGAAAACCATTACCCAGACAAAAGAATTGGAAAATTTCACAACTCGAGATCGCAAGCATAGATCAAAGACGACCTTGTTAAGAGAATGAAAGATGTGGAGAGACCAAAAGAGTTCCACATCGGTAATATGAACAAAAGAACTCTTAGTATATAAGCTAGTGGGTTACTCTTCCTATTGTCAATTGGTTTAGGATAGAACCTCGCTCGGCTTATGTGCTAGGCTATTAGCGCAAGGGCGCACACGTTCACACGACCCCCGATCCTGAGTCCCAACTGACTTCAGTACTAAAAAAGAAGCGCTATCGATAAAATATATACATACATACATATATACAACTTCGTCAACTTTTATATTAATTTCCTATTTTTATTTTAATAATATGAATTTGACTGACCGGTAATAATAATGCAAGGTGTTTTGATCTAGTATACACAATAATCAATCTGAAATTCCTTATTAATTCATTTTATGATCTAAGTGATACGTGATTGAATTAGTATTCATGTATCAAAAAAGGATGTAAGACAAGACATATGCGCATCTATTTATCCACCCGATATCGATATATAAGGTAGGATATGTATAAGACAATTGTATCATCAATCAATTTTCAATCGTGATCTGGTTTGTCACATGTTGAATTGCTTGCAACTTGTGATCTTCCGAGATAGAAATCCCCTTTACTTTCAAAAGATGCTCCACTGTAAAATGTACACTTGTTTTTACCACCATAGGTGTATCAATTTGGATCCCCTGTAACACATTTTGTGTTACACTCGGTGTTACACCTAATTATTAAGGTTATAAATTAACATTAAAAAAATTTAAAAATTATATTTATATTCTATACACTTATATTAACATGTTTATAAATTTTTATTATTAAAATATATGTTTTAGAAAGATAAAAAAATATTTTCTAAAATAATCAATCTTTTAATTATTCATAATTTTTAATAATATTTTTTCACAATAAATTTTTATAAATATGTTAATATAAGTGTATAGAATATAAATATAATTTTTATAAATTTTTTTAATATGAATTTATAATCGAAATAATTAAGTGTAACACCAAGTGTTACACCGAGTGTTATAGGGGATCTGCACTGTGTATGCACAAGGAAAGAGCAATAGGCCAGCCTACAATGAAGATCTCCTACTTCACTATATGTTTCATTCCCTACAACACAAAAATAATTTGACATTTATTTAATCTTAAAAAAAATTAAAAATTATATATATTACTAACATCTATTTTCATATATTCATAAAATTTTGTTTTGAAACATCATGTTTTGAAATTTTTAATAATTATAATATGTTAAATATTGCCTTTTTATTTTTTAAAAATTGTAAAACGTGATTTTTCAAAATAAAATTTTATTAATATATAAAAATAGATGTTAGTAATATAAATATAATTTATATAACTTTTTTATGTTAAATTATTTTTGTGTGGTAGGGAGTGGAACATAAAGTGAAGTAGGAGATCTCCATTGGCCTGACAATCTGACATACCTACAAAAACAATTCAAAACGGTTCAAAAATGGATATTGGAGATGAAATTTAAAAATAGGCTTTCCCAGGTTCAGTGACAAAGCTTAGGCCACTGAACAGATCCTCTGGCAGTCTGGCCATTTATCAAATTCATAGTAATCATAGTTGGCTTGTAAGTTGTAATGCCCATTTAGGTAGTGATCGAGTCGACTTCGACGTTTTTCTTCCGGCTAATTAATACTATGCAGCTGCACGTCCCAATCCATCATCCCCAACAGTCTCCGGCATTCTTGTATCGTAGTGCAATTATTGCGGTAAATTAAATCCATTTAACCATTTTTTTTAATGGGTGAATAAATATGGAGGCTCTCATTCTTTTATTTTAACTCGTCAAAATAATTAAGTTTCGCTTCAAATTATAGGATACAAATCCATTCAATTCAAGCATTTTTTAATGAGCGAATTTAGTAACTAACCACTTTGATATTGAGTCAAAATAAATGTACTCCAATCTTTAATCATTAATTTATTTTATTTTATACTGTAATTGGGAATGTTTGACCATTGAATATATTATTGCTCATTATGGATTAGTAACACATAGTCCAATCCACATGTAAGGCCCATAGTCCAGGCCCATAGTATGGGTCCATAGTTGTCTACAGCTGTCTAGCCTTGGAGAACTCTCTTCCCACATTATATATTGTACAGTTTGAATTAATGAAAAGACAAGAAAGAGTCTAGTTTCCACTATCACAAAATGTCAGAATATCACCGTTTACCATGGATTCCAAAACAAATTACATGCAAACTTACTTGATCGGCAATTAAGCTCACGGACATATCTAAGCCTACGTACCCTTTATTGTTGTTTTTATATATGATCGAAATTAAAAATATGTGTGTGTATTTTTCAGATTATACCCATATTTAATATTTTAATGCTATTTAATTAATAACCGCCACCGGCGCCGCCGCCATGACCACTACCGGAACCTTGTCCATATCCACCAGATTGTGCCCCTCCGGCATACGCGGATCCTCCTCCAGAACCTCCTCCTCCGCCTCCTGCAGAAGCCCCCCGCCCACCGGTGGCTGAGCCGTACCCACTCCCGGAGCCGCTACCGCTACCATAGGCAGTTCCTCCAGCACCACCAGCGTAGGCTGAGCCACCGCCACCGCCACTGCCGCCTCCTCCCGCTGAAGCACCAGCTCCGCCATGCGCTACTCCGCTGCCGCTTCCTTGCCCACTCCCATATCCTCCAGCGGAACCTCCCGCCCCGCCAGCATAGGCTGAGCCGCCGCCGCCACCACTACCGCCTCCTCCCGCTGAAGCACCGGCCCCGCCATGCGCTACTCCGCTGCCGCTTCCTTGGCCACTCCCATATCCTCCAGCGGATCCTCCCGCCCCGCCAGCATAGGCTCCGCCACCTCCCCCACCGCTCCCGCCGCCGCCGGCGTAAGCCCCAGTGCCACCTTGCGCTGATCCACTTCCACCACCTTGGCCGCCTCCGTAGCCTCCGGCGTAAGAACCCCCTGGGCCGCCGGAGTAGGCTTGGCCCCCTCCGCTACCACCTCCGCCTCCGCTTGCATAGGCGTCGCCTAGAAGCTGGCGGCGGGCGGTGGCGGAGGCTAGGCTGGCCAGCCCAAGAACAAGAAAGAAGACTGCTACTGAGATTTTGTGAGAAGCCATATGTATTCTTAGCTTTCAATTCAAATGTGTGTATAAATGTGTGTTTTGTTTGTGTGATTGTAAGATGGAGGTGTGAGGGGGTATTTATAGAGATGGAGAGATGGATGACAATTGACAAAGGAAGCTACGTACTGCATCTAAATATCTCACTTGCTACTTGGACTTGGTAGTGTCAAAAGTCATCCATATATCCATATATACTGTCTATATATAATATATAATGTCAAATTATTTTTAATTTTAGTGGTATACTATCTAACTTTTTTGTTTCTTCTTTCATTGACACAAAACAAAATAAGGATGAAGAGGATTTGCAAACCGGTCGTTCTTAATTAAACCATCTCAATTCAAACTTGAGAACACGGTTTCAGAATTCAGACTCTGCAATTTGTATTTTGTCATGTCGACGGTATTATATCTTGTTTGGTCTTCGTTTGCAATTTGTATTCGAGATATTTTTGAAATTTCTTTATTTACTTATTTAATTAGGTAGTATATTTTTTTTAGGGGCAATTTCCATATAGGCCACGAAATTAGGCTATATTAGGAATCCGTCTCCCACCCTCTCCATATTTGGGATTTGTCCACCGAATTTTTCATCATGCTGAAATTTTTGTTTTCAGCAAAAAAAAAAAAAATCCGCGAAATCTAGTTTTTTTTTTTCCGCGTTTCCAGAGTTGCTGAAACAGAATTGCTGAAACCTTTGTGTCACCATCTGTTTCAGCAGTTTTTTTTTTCGCTTTTTTTTTTGCGATTCCAGAATTGCTGAAACCCATGTACCACCCTCTGTTTCAGCAGTTTTTTTTCGTGTTTCCAGAGTTGCTGAAATCCCGATTTCAGCACTGTTGTTGATGTTGAAACCCCGATTTCAGCACTGTTGTTGATGCTGAAACCCCGATTTCAGCAACGTTGCTGATGCTGAAATTGTTGCTGAAACCGTGTTACGAGATATAAAATTTAGCCTATGCGGGATTCGAACCCACGTATTTGTGCATAAGCACATTGCTCTACCATTGAGCTAAGAGGCTTTTAAAGGAGATTTAAAGCAAGTTCAACGGCAGCAATTTCAGCAAATTCTAATAAAAATTAATTTCAGCATTCAAGATCCCACAAAAAAAATTGATGAAATTGCCAATATCCAAACTCTAACAAAGCAAACTTAATCACATAGCAAACTAACAACAAATTCACTTTTCATTACCAATAAAAATGCTTAAAACAATTTGTATTTCCATTTCAATAGTTCCGCATTTTAGAAATTGTTGAACCTACCGTTCGCATTTCAACAATTGTTGAGACGTCTTAACTCTACAGCACATGGCAGTATTCCTGAAGAAAGAAAGATCAGACGTTCATATATTTGCTTTACCGCCAAGTGTGCATTCATGAAAGTTGCTGATATCATAAACATATCAATCTATGCAAATATCATATTTAACTCCAAAACATATTCCCAAAAGTTGCTGATATCAAGTATCCTTTTATCCATTAATATTTTAAATTCATTTCAACTGTATTGTAATCACACAGCAAGATTGGGAGAATATGGCTATACTTCAAAACAACCAGTGTTACAAATCAATTTAACTATCAAAATAGTTAAGACACAAGCCATTGAAGTATAAACAGTAGATTGAACAAGTAATTTAGAAGGAAAAGATCTATAAATAAAAAAACATATGCCAACACTTAGATTGAACAAGCAAGAGCAAGAAAGAAGAAAGAAGCGTAGATTGATCAAATGCGCTGAAATTAGAAAGAAGAAAGAAGCGTAGATTGATCAAATGCGCTGAAATTAGAAGGCAAACTAACCACCAGGACGCAGTTGTCCGCACCACCAGATCCGCGCCACAAGGCCTATAAATTAGGACGCGGTTGTCGGAGGCGATGAAAATTTGCTCAATTATGGAAGAAATTGAGGCTGAAATTTATCTGGCTACAGTGGTGACGTTGTCAGACAGATCTGGCTACAAGGCGGCTCGTCGGATCCGAGATCGATGGCTGCGAGGGACCGATTCAGATGCGCCGTCAACCGGCTAAGAGAAATCCCGTTGCAACAGTGCCGTCGGACAGGAAGTGCACGCCATTGGAGTCACTTGACAAGGATTTCAGCATCTCTCCCCATTGGAGGCGCCAGATCGGCGTCCAGATTCTCGTTCGTCTCGCCGCGTTCGTCTTCACCTCGGATCTTCATCGGCATCGTCTTCACCTCTGGATCTAGATCGGCATCGTCATCGCCTCCGTCTCCGACCTCATCCAACGCCGGACTGATTTGAGGATATGTGGTGGATGAGAGGAGGACAGAGTCGGAGGACGAAGACGGCGTCGGCGTAGGTGGAGCGAGTCGACGAAAATCAGAGAGAAATCAATCGATCGAGCCATCGAGGAACAGCCATGGGAGCGACCATGAGATCTGAGATCCTTCAACGGAGCACCGTCGATCTGTTGATTGAGGAAGGAGATGGAGGACGAGGAAGACTCGGAATCGCCGGCAAGCACCGGACTCCGGCCGAGTAACAATTTTTTCAACGACCGAGGGAGGGAGACGGAGAGAGCGAGAAAGGCGGGGGGACGTGAGAACTTACAGAGATCGGCGCGAGAGGAGAGGAGGGAGAAAGGGCGTGGATTTGTGGTGCTGAAACAGCGAAGGAGGTATGAAATTATGGGGGTAATTTTGTCCAGAAAATTTTATGTGGACAAAACCCTAATTTTACAAGGGTGGGAGACACTCTCCAAATAGAGGCCCAAAAATGGGCCCGTTGGGCAAATTTTCTCTTTTTTTTATTAGGTAAAAATTCGAGGCCAAACATACCTGAACCTCGAAGGCCGACAAGTTGGCAGACGGATAACCGTCTAGAAACAAACAAAAATTCATAGATGGTGCAAAATACATGCAAAAACGCTCTACAAAGAGAAACTAATTAAACACAACTAAACCAAACATCGGCATAAATGTAGGGAGTTGATAAAGTAAAAAATATATAATAACCATAAAATGAAGGTGGTTATGGGCAATGTTCTAAAAGGCGCTAGGCGGCTGCTAGGCGGTGGGCTGCCGCCTAGTGCCTAGGCGGTTAGGCGGGTGTCCAGGCGGCGCCTAGGCGGACTTGGAACAAACTTAATTATTTCCTTATATTTTGAAGCATAACACACGCAAATAATTCATATAATGTAATAATAATCCATAATATCACTCATAAACCCAAATTTATCGTGTTTAACTATCATTAAAGTAAATAAATGCAAAAGTAGGCGTCCGATTAACGACTTTAAACCTTCTAAAATCCAAAACATATCCAAAACCATATGTTTGACTCAAAAGCAAATATATTCGAACATGAGGATAAAAAAAACCTAAGTTGATTAATCACATGCCTAAAAGCTAAAATTGAATAATCGTCGGGTTAGGCAGGACTAGGCGTCCCCTAGGCGGGATTAAGCGGGCCTAGGCGGGGTCTAGGCGGCGCCTAGGCAAGACTAGGTGGTGTCTAGGCGGATTACCGCCTAGAGGACCGCCTAGGTTTAAAAATTCCTAGGTGCCCAGCCGCCTAGCGCCTAGGCGCCGCCCAGGCGGTGCCTAGGCGCGATTTTTAGAACACTGGTTATGGCACACTAACAAAAATATTCTTGTTTCATTAATAATTAAATACAAATATATGGTTAAAAATGTATAAATCTTCAATTATTAACAATTTATGAGATCATAACATCAAAATGTTTGTTATTTAATATTTAGATATAGATTATAGTTTAATTAATTTAATGTATATATATAGATAAATTATAATAAAATTATACAATAAGACAATAATAGTATAGGGTGATTTGGGTATATAGACCCTTTTGAATATTTAATTAGGTACTTAGACCCCAAACTAATTTAATTAGTTTTTGTAGACCTCATTCAAATAAAGTAGAATGGTCAATGGTCAACTACTTGACCACTGATTGGTCAACTCTTAACCATTGACGGTCAACGTTCATCAACCCGTTTGGATTTTTTATGACATTTTTGTGATTTCATTTTTACTGCTTTGATGCTATTTTTTTATTACATTTTATTTTCACTTTGATGTCACTTTTCTAATGAAATGGTTTGATGATACTTTTTAATGTCACTTTTTTTAAACATTGATTACATTTTTTGTTCACCGTGACGCCACGTTGACCATTGATGCCTATTTTTTATTGTTGACTACTGATGTCACTTTTTTTTATGTCAATTTTTTTGATGATATTTTTTTTACCGTGATGCCATATTTTTTTAAAGTAGTGTTTTGATGACAATTTTGTTCTTTACCGTGATGCAACTTTTTCAAAGTAGTGTTTTAATTCCATTTTTCTAATGTGATTATTTTTGATGATATTTTTTTTACCGTGATGCAATTTCGTTTCATACTATCGACTTTCATATTTCAGTCGGTGGGTTATGAATCCGCCCAAATCAACCTTCCAATTTCCCCGTAATAATTTGGACGCGGTTGTACACAGTTACTAGTTTTGGAAAGGTATTGGTGTGAGTGTGATGGATGGTTGAAAGATGTGTGTTAGAGTAAGTAAGACACTTACAATAGGTCAAAGTGAAAAATGATTCTAGAGCTCACTAAGAGGATCGATCGTGGAGGGCAGAGGAAACCATGGATCAGAAGTAGCTTCGAGCGCCATGAGAGAAGTGAATCGAAGCTCAACGAAGCGGAAGGAAGAAGGTTGATAACATGTAACAGTTATGGGAAACCAGAATGAGAGAGTTTGTTATTGTCGAGGGAAAAACTAACTTGATTAAACTGTATCTGGTTACATGTTACTGAAAGGACAAGATCAGATTCCTCAATTTGATTTCATTTCTCCTCAAAATTACACTAAATGTTCATCGTGCATATATACAAGTAAATGACAGACATCTATGAGCTGTCATACAATCACAGATGTAATGTATGGGCAAGAGACAATATGGGCTTTGCTGGACTGGGGCTCCTGATCCACTACCCCCCCCCCCCCCCCCCTCGCTTGAAGCTCCTTTTAACAGAGATTCGAGCGATTTCGAGTAAAAGGTTAATCGCAAGAGGCTTTGTCAACATATCAGCTAGCTGATCCTTTGAGGAGATGAAGGAGACGATGAGCGACTTGGCACGAACACGTTCGTGAACAAAATGATAGTCGAGGTCTAGGTGTTTTATCCGGTGATGAAGAACTGGATTGCTCGCCAAGTAAGTGGTGCCAATGTTGTCACACCAAAGCACTAGAGGGCTGGAAAGAAAGATTTGTAGTTCAGTCAATAATGATTGGAGCCAAAGCGTCTCACAAGTGGCTTCAGCAAGAGTACGGTATTCGGCTTCGGTGGAAGACCAGGAGACAGTTGGTTGTTTCTTGGAGGACCATGACACTAGATTTGGCCCATGAAACGCACAGTTAGCACCGACGAAGCGACGATCTGTTTTGTCACCACCCCATTTGGCATCGGAGAAGGAAGATATGTTGTGATGGAGGGTTGACGAGATGTGGAACTGGAGAGAGACTGTGCCATGGAGATAGCGTAGGATTCGCTTTACCAACTGCCAGTGAATGTCCTTGGGATTATGCATATGTTGGAAAGCTTTGTCAACTGCCAGTGAATGTCCTTGGAATTTCCTCTGCCTCCGGATTCAGAACCACAACCACCAGTTGAGCCACGGCCACTAGAAGAGCCACCAAGAATCGAGATTCATCAGGTCATCGTGAAATTGGCCTCCAGATTCGTCAGAAATGAGAGAGGAGGGGCACCGAGGCCAGCAAAGTACCTTCTCTGGAGGGGGTAGGACCGGCTGAATGGAGAGCGATGAGACGTTGGAGTCGTAATCAGTACCGAGGCCAGCAAAGACGTACACCACAAACTCATCGCCAGAGACAAGTTGACCGGATGACTGAATGGAGGAGATGAGCCCTTTTGCTTTGTTAAAGTACTCAGAGACCGAATCATTCCTCTTCTTCAGAGAGGCTAGTTGGAGCCAGGTTTGAACTATCTGTGCATTGGAACGGCCTTGGAACAGTGAGTGTAGACAATCCCAGATGGCTTTCACTGTTTGACACTAAAAAACTTGGGCCACGACAACCTTTGAAAGAGAGAAGTTGAGAATAGTTGTGACCAAATTGTCTTTGGAGAACCACTCAAGATAGGCAAGGGAGGTTTCATCAGGAGGAATGGGTTTAGTGCCATCGACATAGCCAAAAAGTTGATGAGCATTGAGATAAGAGAAAATCTGTTTTCTCTAGATGGGGAAATTTGTGGTGGTAAACTTGATTGTATTTAGAGCATTGAAATTTGGAAGAGAAAGGGGTGAAGAAGAGTTATGGGGAAGAAAATCCATGACGGTCAAGAGGATGATGATGAAGAAAGAAAGGATAAGTAAGGAAGAGGAAGATCTCTTGTTCTTATTAGAAGATCGTGATTGGATCCGCATATGTTTGGTAAAAAACAAGAATCTTTGATAGCATGCATTTAGAGGGTCATAATAGGTTGCATTTAGCTTAGTTAAGATGCATATCATGCATGATTTAAGTAGAATTTGCATATTTGCTCTCTATGTTAGTAGAGTCGGAATCTACATGCTTTTATTGATTATTTCAGATAACTGTGGATCCGAAGAGGAGACATGGGTTGATAACGCATTAGATGAGAATGTCTAGTTGATTGAAGAAGCTTACATGAAGATCTTAAGAGGTCATGAGAAGAAGAAGCGAACTTAAACGAAAAACAAGTCTGCAGAAGTTGTCGTCAGACATGCTGAACTTGTTTTGCACTTTTTGGAGGTCTCGGTTGTCCGATTGACTATTATGACCATGCGTTGGAAAGCTCTTTCGGAAATCTACAACTTTCCTGTTGACAAGAAGAGCAAATTCGGGATAGATTTTCCGTGAAAGGGCACTGGCTTTGGCCGCAGCATCCATGCCGCGGCCGCAGCACTTGGCGTCAGCGCGCCGTTTTGTTTTAAGAAACCCTAGTTTTTATTTTAGTTGTTTTGGTGGCCGACTTAGATCTTTTATAAGGCCAATTTTAGTTATTTTTCTAGAGTTTCCAAAGATAGAAGATCCAGCTCAAGCCATGATCCTCTCTAGTCGCTGGTGAAGATCCTTAGGCGCCGATTAATTTGTTTCAATATAAAGAAAAGGAAGAAGAAGACAGCAACACATCTGTTGAACACACGCTTTCATACACTCAAGCCTTCAAGCAAGATCTACCTTCTTCGTGTGCTCTCTGCTAGTCCTTAAGAGTCTGTTATTTCATTTCAAAGCATTTGAGAGTTACACAGTGAACTTATAGGATATATTCAGTTATAGTGTTATACTCGAGAGTTTGTAACTCAGGAAGTGAACACTAGGCGATTGATTCACTAAGTGTAAGAGGATTGTACTAGATAGTATAGAGAGGTGGGGCTCTTCTAGATTGGTCTAGGACTCCAAGGGAACGTGAGTTGACTAGATTGCAATTGTATAGGAGAGAGGCTTCTCGGGGAGCTACTAGGATCCTAAGTCTTGTGAATCAATAGAAGCCGGTTGAATCCTAGGGTTGTGGAAGAACCCTAGGCGGAGACGTAGGCCAAGTTCGTGCTAAACCTCGTAAACAATTCATCGTGTCCTTTATTTACTGCTTTACCTTATTTCCGCACTTGGTTCGATTGTTTAACTTTGTGATTCAGGTTTTCAGAGAAAAGACTCAGTCTAATCTCAAAGGGTTTTGCACGAGCTTCAAAAGTCTTGAGACTATCTGCGAAAAACCGGCATACTCTATTCAATCCCCCTTCTAGAGTATTTCTATATTACTTTGTTTTACTTTATCGAACCTTCAGAAGCTTTCATTATTCCATAGATGTTGGCCCCTGCGACAATAGCTCGGTTGTTTTCGCTGAGGCCTTGGGCCTTTGTATGGGGGTGGCTAGTGCTAAATCTCTGGTTCTACAAAAACTTCTTATTGAAGGAGATTGTTTGGTCCGTCATCAATACTCTTCTGGGTGACTGGTGTTGTCCCTGAAACATTGAGCTCTTGATGGCGGATATTATGGTTGATTTAAATTCGTTGTCTCTTGTTGCTATTTGTTAATTTTCGGGAAATCGATTGTTGTAGCTGACATAATTGCACGCTTGGCCTACAGTTTCTCTGCCGATAATAGCTTGACTGCCGATCCAAAACTTTGTGTTCTCATCCGGTCGAACGCTCTAAAAAAGAAAGCCCAGTCGTTGGTGTCCATCCAAATTTTTATCTCGCTTCAAAAAAAAAAAAATGTTTAGTAGCTGCTCCATGGCTGTGCTACTCCCGGAGGCAGATTAGATCTGAGGTCCTGAACACACTCTCGACTCGACCTGTCTCTCTCCCACTCAATTCTAAGGAATATCGATATATCGGATCGGAGGAAGAAAAATGCGGGAAACTAACCGACAAACAAAATTAGTAAGAAGCCCCTTTATTATTTTTGAATTCAATAAACCAGATATGGCTCACGGGCTGTACTGTACACCAACAGGTCTCTTTTTTTAATCAGCTATCCTTCCCAGTTCCCCTGTTTTCCACCCGCTATTTTAACCTCTTGTTCACCACATTAACATATAGAGGGTATGTGATGTGATTATCCCATTTATTAGATTAGATTAGATTGAACATTTATTAAATTAATTAATGAAGTCCTAATTGCTTAAATTAAATGAGATGTGATTAACGGAGTACATAAATCACTAACTTGAGAGAGATTAATTTGTAGTATCAATACCAACATGATACATGGATAGCTAAAATAGATGACACACACAAAAAAAAACAAATCACACATTACAATAATATAGCTATGACCATTCGATGCGATCTTCGATGCAAGGACGATATAAGGTACCTACCTTATAACTACAACTCAAAATCAAAACGTACCCCTAGTCAAATGGATCAATCCAACAAACTACAAGACACATCAAACAATACTTTAATCAATCAAGTGTGAAAACTAGTACATTATATATTGAAGATGTAATTTGTGTACGGATAGGATGAAATCAATCAAGGAGCTGGCTTGTAATTCTTCCTGCACATACCGGAGCAAGAGCCAACGCAGCCCGCCACTTCTTTCCCACCTGCAAAGGTTTGGCCGGCCCGTTGGAATTAATATCATTCAAAAGTGATAATATATTAAACAATATATAAATCATGATCAGAAATTAATGAAGAGATCGACCATCACTAAAGGAATCTCTTTGTACTCTTTCATAGTAATACTCAAAACAACACCCTTGAAAGTGTTGTACAAATGAAAAAGATTGATACTCTCTTAAACTTGTAAGTTTTATTAAAGAGCTTTTTCCCTTCCTTCCAATCCTTTGTTGAGCCGACCAAAAAGTCAGCATATAAGCCAATCCAGAATTACAATTTAAAAAGTCAAATTTAGATTCCAGTCTAAAACTAATTGATAATTAATAAAGTAATCTATCCATTTATAAGTTGAGTATAATTTTCGACTTTCGATATGAGATTCACAATTGTCCCAATATATTAAATGACTAGTCTTAAATAAAGCGAAATCCAAATTAATAAACCAAATCCATAAAAAAAACTATTGTTAGTAGAGAGGACAATTTTACATGAACCTGATCTAAAGTCGAATTATCCAACCTATAAAAGTGAAAACAACAACAACAATCACACAGTTAATCCCGCGATTAAGTAAGATTAGATACTGAGATGGTGAGTGAAAAAATGGATGTGAGTGATGAGCTAGATACTTAGATGGGAAATAAATGATGATAAGAGGGTTAAATAATTTTCTTACGAGGGTTGTCGAGGGTGCTGATGCTGATACAGCGGGTGGAAGCACAGCCAAGGTTGCAGAAATCGAAGGAGGTCGCCACCGCATTACGGCTGGCGGAGGCGGAGGCGGTGGTGGCAGCGGTGTTGCCGGTGGAGCTGCCGGTTTGAGGCATGAGGCAGTCACGGAGGCACTCGAAGCCGCAGGAGGAGAGCGTCGAGGAGGGCTGGATGGCGCAGAGTATGAAGCACCCAACATAGCACTGCTGAAACGACGTCGTGCTGCCGCTCGGTGGCGCCGTACTGAACGGGAACCCCGCGGAGCTGCCCACCGCTACTATGTTGAACGCCATCGCTAAGGCCATCGCCTTCTTGATCCATGTCGATGTCGCCTCCATTTTTTGGTGTGGTGGATGAGTTTGGAATTGATTGTTAGTTGGAAATTGGAATTTGGAATGGATTGGAGGGTGAGTACTCAGTACACTGCACGGAGACGAGAGATTTATGGGGACAAACGAGTGTTCAGAGTTGGAAGCTTTATTTTTTTTTTGGCTTCGTCTTCCCCGTGACCCAATTTTTAACTTTAACTAGGAGGGCAGACCCGTGCTCCGCCCGGGACGTATTTTGTAACAAATATTAAGGTGGAAACAAAATTGATAAATAGTGTAAGAAATAACACATGAGGTTGATAGTAATGAAACCGAACATTCAAGTGAAAAAGAATCGTTGATGATCAAGAATCCACTAATCAAATATGAAATACTCCCGTTATAATTGCAATTGACTTTCAAAAAATATATTAAAGATACTCATAAAAATATTAAATTATAAAATTATAGAGACACGTTTAATTCTTACTTATAAGTAAAACTATAAACAGTGATCAGCTAGAATAAGATAAAATAGTTTAACAATACTTATAATTAGATAGATATTTTTTTCCTTCATATCACCGACTTTTGAAGTCGAGAGAAATTTTGTCAACATATAGCCATTTGAAAACGAAAGAAGTTTTTCTGAATGCTCGGAATGTCACTTGCTTGGATTGAAATTGTCAATGTGTGGTTGAATGTTTTTATCTTGAATCGAAATCTCCGTATGAGCATATGATGATTCTCTGCGAATTAACAAAATTCGAAGCAATTTATGCCCCATTAAAAGTACGGGTTAAAATATGAAATTTTAAAAACTGAAAAGGGCATAATTTGGAAAGAATATAAAGTAGGGGAGGTTTGGGTAATTAGTTCACCTTCTTCCACTCCCCGTTACTGCTACTACGTTCACCTTTCTCAGCCGCTCCAATGGTGGCTCGGCGATGGCAGCACGGTGGCGAAAGCTTGGCAACGGCACGGCGGTTGTGCTTCGTGGATAGCAATCGGTGTCTCTCCGGCGGCAATGGGCGGCGGTACTGGCGCACGGTAGTCCGACGAAGGTGAGTTTGAATTTGGGGTTTTTGAATCGGGATGTTTTTTCTCGAAAATTTCTGAATGGAATAGAAGATTAAGCCTTAAAGTGATTAGAAAGTGATGAGATGGTTAGGAGCTCGTCTATTGGCCTCCAATGGCGCAATGAAGCTCTCGCAGGTTGAAGCCCCTTTTATAGTCGATCTCAAATCGTGCACGAAATATCAAATTAACTATATCAATCTCTTCATCTCCTTCTGGTGATTTATTTCGTATACTCAATTGTAAGAAACGATTGCATAACCATCCCAAACGACACTGATTTTAATTTAGGCCAAAATGAATTCGGACGGGATTGAGGTTGAATCCTTTGATTAACATTCAAATCGAACACTTGATTGTGATGAGAGGATTGAAACGAACTTAATGGAAGCGTTTTGGAGCTGAAGCGAATGAACATTAAAACCACCATTGAAGGGGCTTGAACTGTACGTGTAAACGGGAAGAGGAAGGAGGAAGAAGGAAGCGGTTCAGATGAACCGGTTCTCTTCTTTTTTAATTTCGAGTCGGTTCACCCGGTTTACAAATTAAAATGCTTGCGTTTTAAACTTTTATGTAAGTATATTAAGAATACGAAAACATATGGATGAAGAAGTCCTTTATTATTTGATAAAAAAAAACGAATATTATATATTACATATATAAATTTAATGACCAAAAAAATAATAAAAGATGTAGCTATGAAGAAGTGGAAAATTAAAATAAAAAATGTAGCTATCAAGGTTTGAACCCTCAACTAAGAGGTAATCCCCAACACCTATAACCATTGAACTAATGAAAGGCAAGTTGATTCAAATTGAATAAGAAAACAAAAATAGTGTAGATTTTTCATGTATTTAATAGTAGCAATAAATGGCTCTTGAACACAACTTTTTATGTTATATAGATTCCCCTTAATTTTACAATTTTTTTCTTAAAAAAAAGTGTATTGATAAGGGTTATTAATAGAGGTGCCAATCGGGCGGGTCGGATCGGGTTTGGATTCGGTTAGTCGGATTTCGGGTTATTCGGGTTTCGGGTCATTTGGTTTCGCGTAATGTCTAATAATTTGGTCATTTGGTTGGGTCGGTTTCAGTTATTCGGGTTTCGGTTGTCTCGGGTTTAAGTTATTTCAATATTCATTTAAAAAAATTTACTAGAATGTATCTTAAAGTTCGGGTTATTTCGGGTTCGGGTCTAAATGGATTTCGGTTGAATCGGGTCCGGTTCATTCGGATTTGGGTGAGTTTTGATTATCGGTTATTCGAATTTCGGGTCCAAAATGGATCGGGTTGGATCGGTGTTCAGAACAATCGATTCCAGGTCGACCAGGTCGGATTTTCCAGCTCTATTTACTAATGATTTATGAGTTCACGATTTTACACTTTTACTAATGGCATATGATAGATAGTTTGCAGCCGGATCACGTCTCCCTTTGAGACAAGCCCCGTCTTGTTCCCCCTCCCCAAAAATTAAAAATAATAATAATACTCCCTCCGTTCGGCAAAACTTGTCATTTTAACTCTCCACACAACTTTTAATAAAACTAATAATTACACTTCTTTTTTACTAATTTACCCACAATTATTACTCTACTTTTTACTTTATCAAAAACTACAACTCACAACACATCAATCAAATCAAGGGCATTTTAGTAAAGTAGAAGCAAAAATACCTAAAATGACAAGTTTTTCCGAACAAAAACAAAACTCTAAAACGACAAGTTTTGCCGAACGGAGGGAATAATAAAAATGAATTAAAAAAATATATAGAGAGAGAGGGTGGATCAATTGTGCACTTAGGGTGTAACTTGTACACAAATCTTGACCATTAATTTATATGAAACGGAAGGACGGGGTAGTGCCATGTGTCATGGGCAGTTTTAAAAAAAAAATAAAAATTAATCCCATTTTCACCAGTGGAGCGCGTGGAATCTGGGAAATAAATCCCTTCATTCCTCATCTTCTTCATCGTGTAGACTCAGCAAGGCGAAAGGCTCGGGATCCGACAAAGGGCGATAGGGCGAGGAAGATGGCCACTGTGGTCGGTGATCTCCGGTGGCTGCAACTAGCTTCCGGCAACGACGTGTCCGGGGAGAGCGTTGTTGTGAGCATCTCAACTGCATCCGGCGGCGGCGGCAATTACTAGGCTACAGGGACATCAATGGCGAAGAGGAAGGCGGCTTCGCTGGGAAGATCGGCGGCGGCGGCGAGATCCGATCTAGGCGAACCGGCAGCGGAGATTTTGAGAGGCTATCGGCGGCAGGCGGCAGCGGCGTGATGCCTCCGATGGACGAATCGACTTCAAGCTCGGTGACTCCCCGGACTCTTCGTTGCCGGAAGCCAATTGATGATTTGGTGAGATTTGTTGAGATTTGTTGAATTACTTATTTTAATCAATTGCACTCGATAATTATTCGATCAACTGTCTAAAATAATCAATTGGGTGAGATTTGTTCATGGTGTTCTTGGCTCATTAATTTCATATTGTATATCAATTGGGTGAAATTTGTTCATGGTGTTCTTGGCTCGTTAATTTCATATTGTATATCATGGGTGAGATTTGTTCATGGTGTTCTTGGCTCGGACCGACACGTGTGTTGATTTTTAGTCGAATTTAATTAGTGTTTGGTTTTTTAAATACATAATTTGATTAATTATTTGTCAATTGTTCTGACGAATTTGTCGAATTTTGATGACTAGTGTTAATGAGTTGGTCAATTATTCAGTGAAATCTGATTAATTATTCGTCGGTATATGGAGTTTGGCATTGTGTTAGGGTATTGGTCAAACCAGGTTAGGGTTGAACTTTATTGCTTAATTAACCTGTGATTTCCACATTATTCGGAAAAAACGAAGAATTATTCAGACGTATGTGTCGAATTTAGTGTATGGTTTTTGAAAAGTATAATTTGAATGATTATTCGTCAATTATTCAGACGAATGTGTCAAATTTTAATTAATAGCGGTAGTGAGTTGGTTAATTATTCGGTTAAATTTGAATTCATTATTTATTAGTAATGGAGTCTTCGGGTTGACAAACAATATAAAAAAAAATCTTCATTATTCGTTGAAATGTGAAACATTATTCGGTGAAATATGAAGTATTGTTTAGAAATTTGGGTTTTTTTAGCTGACATTGATGAAAAAGACATAAAAAAAATATTATTCGGTAATATGTGACAAATTATTCAGTAAAATTGATAAATTTTTATTTGAACTGGATGAAAATAAACAACTTAAAATTATTCGATAGCATGTGAAATATTATTCGGTGGAATTTCCTAAATTTTAAAATAAATAAAATTAATTTTGTCCTAGTCCCCACTAACCGAAAAAAATACTACTGGAAAGTTATAATATGCAAAAAAAATACTACGGAAAAAAAATGGTGGTGGGGTCCACTCGAAAAACCGAAAGAAAAAATAGGAATGGTGATGGTAGGTTCACGCGCTTAAAAGTGGAGAGGAATGATTTTGGTTCGCGGGATCCAAGTGAATTTCAATTACAATTTAAAAAAATTCCTTTTAATCACAACCTCCTATTCCTTTTAATCAACGAACAGGATTTGTGCACAAGATATCTCATAAGGGGGTGCACTCTGGAACCACACCATATATATATATATAACCACACTATATATATATATATAGGGAAGCTTTAAAATGTAAAATATCCTTAACGTGTAAAATTTGCTTAATGTGTAAAATTTTCAAATCCTACGTAATACAACCGCGTTCAACATTAAAGCACAGCCTTGCCGCCCTCGAGCCACCTCCAGCCCCACGTCGAGCCACCTCCGGCCTCCACCGCCTAGCCGCCCTCGAGCCCACCCCGGTGGGCATCCCCCGAGCCCTGACTTGGCTTGGTTCGAGCCCAGACGCGCCCACAATGCCCTGTCGAAGTCCAACAACGCTTCTTCTCTCATCGGCCTCCCACGCCACCCACGAGCCACCTCCGGCCACCAGCCCCGGCCAGCTCGAACCCTCTCCCTCAGGCGCACCCCCGAGCCCGGAACCCCCTTGGTTCGTGCCCAGCCGAGCCCACACCGAGCCATCTTCCCCAACAGCGCTAATCGGTTCTTTTGGCTCGGAAAACCTTCGAAATCCCGATTTTTCTCCTTGTTTCCACTCGAATTTGGTATGATTTCTAACTCTAAACTTGTTTATTACAGTTATTTGGATTGTTTGAATGATTTAGGTTGAGACTGAAAACCTAGGGTTTGATTTAGGAGCGGAATTTGGGGCTTTTTGATAAAAGCCAAATTGATTGAAATTGATGATATGGTTGTGTTGTTGGGTTGATTTTGAGCTAATTTCATGTTCATATCATTGTCAAATTGTTTATGGATCATGAGCTAATTGAATTTTAGAATTTTAGGTTGCGATATGTTTTAGAATTTGGGGCTTTTTTCCAAAAGCCAAATTGATTGAAATTGATGATATGTTTGTGTTGTTGGGTTGATTTTGAGCTAATTTCATGTTCATATCATTGTCAAATTG
The DNA here is from genome assembly GCA_037127255.1 of Persicaria tinctoria. Lineage (NCBI taxonomy): Eukaryota > Viridiplantae > Streptophyta > Magnoliopsida > Caryophyllales > Polygonaceae > Persicaria > Persicaria tinctoria. The sequence goes on from JBANSL010000001.1 coordinate 84,220,489, forward strand.
TTTATGGATCACGAGCTAATTGATATGTTCTAGCATTTGGGGCTTTTTGCCAAAAGCAAAATTGACTTAAATTGGTAATATGGTTGTGTTGTTGGGTTGATTTGGAGCTAATTTCATGTTCATAGCATTGTCAAATTGTTTATGGATCATGATCTAATTGAAGTTTGGAATTTTGTATTGCGATTTGCTTTAGAATTTGGGGTTTTTTGCCAACGGCCAAATTGACTGAAATTGATGCTATGGTTGTGTTGTTGGGTTGATTTGGAGTTAATTTCATGTTTATAGCATTGTCAAATTGTTTGTGAATCATGAGCTAATTGAATTTTAAAATTTTATTCCAATATGCTTTAGGTCGATTAGGTTCTTCTATTTTAGCATAAAAATCATAATTTAGCCTATTAGCTCAATTGGTAGAGCAATGTGCGTTTGCACAAAAGATGTGGGTTCAAATCCCACATAGGTTACATAATAGACAAGAGCGCAACAATCGCAAATTGTTAATCATGCACATTATAATATAAGTTATGCACTTTTTAACCTTAATTATGCACATTTTAATCTTATTTATACACTTTAATTTTAAAAGCTTATACGTTAAAAAATCGATTTCAAACTTACATTTATCAACCTAAATTATCCGAGAGGTGAAACCAAACTCTCAAAAGTAAAAAAAAAAAACAAAATTAAAACATCGATTTCAAAAGCACATCTTTTGACTTATTAATGCGCATTATGATCTTACATTTGCACAATTGTATTCTTCATCTGCACAATTGTATCTTACTTTTGCACAATTGTAGTTTAAATTTGCACAATTGTATCATACTTTAAATTTGCACAATTAAAGTTGCACAAAAGCACTTTACAGTTGCACAAATGCACTCCACAGTTGCACAAATGCACTCCACAGTTGCACAAAAGGTATCGAAAATGGGAAAAAGTGCATTTACCCATAAAAATAGACATTTTTACCAATTTACCCATAAATTAAACATATTTCAATTAAAAAATTTTATAATTGAAATAGTCGCATTTACCTATTTACCCCATAATGAATTATTTGTCTGCACAAAATAAACTTATATTTGCACAATAAGATGTTATATGTGCACAAAAGCAAGTTATACTTGCACAGCAGAAAGTGCTATCACGAAAAAAAAAATTCTGGGCAAAAAAAAAAAAAATTAAAAAAAAAAATCGGGTCCGAGAAGGGGGGGCCAAGGGGGGCACACGCATGGGCAGGGGGGCAGACATCCTACTCATGAAATTAGGCCCATTAGTAATTAAATTAGGCCCATTAGTAATTAAATTAGGCTCATTAGCAAATTTTACACAATAAGCATATTTTACACTTTAAGGACTTTTTACATTTGAAGTAAACCCTATATATATATATATATATATATATATATATATATATATATAGGGTTGGGTTCAGGTGCAAAGATCACCAATAATGAGAAGGAAAGAAGCAATTTAATTGTTCCACGTGTGCAAAATGTGAATTAAAATATGAGAGACGCGGCTTCCTCAATTAATTAGTAACACTCACCCAAATTAATTAGTAACAGCCCACCCACACTTACCCACTAATTAATTGCACGCGCCAACTTACTAATTAGTAACACTCACCCAAATTAATCATTTTTTTGCATTTTCACTTGTTAAAAAAATATAAAAAATATATATTTGGATGTAATTTAATTTTATCTACACATAGACACCCACTTTGTATATGTTTTGTTGAAAAAAAAATTTGACAAGTAGTGGTTCAACAATTTTATTCACAGTGGTTCAACAATTATTTTCACAGTGGTTCAGCAATTTAATTCACAGTGGTTCAGCAATTTCGTTCACAGTGGTTCAGCAATTTTATTCACAATGGTTCAACAATTTTATTCACATCGGTTCAGCAATTTTATTCACAATGGTTCAGTCACTGAACCACTCTCTATTCAGTTACTGAACCACTCTCTATTCGGTCAATGAACCACACTCTATTCGGTCACTGAACCACACTCTACTCGACCACTGAACCACTCTCTATTCGGTCACTGAACCACACTCTAATCGACCACTGAACCACTCTCTATTCGGTCACTGAACCACACTTTATTCGGTCACTGAACCACTCTCAATTTAGTCACTATACCACACTCTATTCGGTCGTTGAACAACTCTCTATTCGGTCATTGAACCACACTCTTTCGGTCACTGAACCACACTATATTCGGTCACTAAACCACTCTCTATTCGGTTACTGAACCCTACTCTATTCGGTCACTGAAGCACACTCTATTCGGTCACTGAACCACACTCAGTGAACCAATCTTAACCATTAATAAAAGCCCTGAAACACCTGGTTTAAAGGAAAATAAGATCGAAACTAGTTAATCAACCGTTTGTCCAAAGAAAAAAAAAAAAAGATGCACAAATAAGAAAAGAGATATATAGCAGTGTAAAATTCAAGATCAATTTGCAGGAATTCAATTCGTATAAGCATTTAGGTGATCAGACGAAGATCAAGAGAATCAAATGCATGCCCACACCGAATTCATATATCAACCGAAGAAATTTGAAATCAAGTGCCAAGAAGATTACAACGATGATGGTTCGATCGCACCATGGAATTTAATCGTCGCCGTTGAAGAAATTCCCGACGGATTCGATCACATCTCTGATTTTTGTATCCATTGGAGAAAGAGTCGCATAGAAAATCCGGCAAAATGAAATTTGCGGGAGGATGAGGCGCGGGAGAGACCGACGCCGGCGAGTTGCAGAGGTCGAAATTGGTGAGAGAGGTAGGAGGCGGTGAAGAACGGCGGGATCTAGAGAGTCGATGTTCTCAGGGGTGACGCGCTATTTTTTTTTTTTTTCGGATCTGATTTCGATGTTTTGAAAATTCTGTCCATTCCACCGAATAATGTTTCATAATCTACCGAATAATGTTATATTTCATTTTTCCATCCATTTCAGATCAAATTTTACCAATTAAACTGAATAATTTGTCATACACTACCGAATAATGTTTAATTTGTTGTCAATCAATTTTCATTTTGACTCCGAGTTAATTTTTATGCATTCAGTTTTGAAATATTATTCGGTAAAATAATTATATTTTTTGGGAAATTATTCAATAGAATGTATGAGTATTCGGTGGTATAGGAATGATTATTTGGTTCGTATATTTGTCAATCCGAAAACTCCATACGCAGACGAATAATGATCCCAATTTCACCGAATAATTAACAACTTCTTAACACTAAGGATCAAATTTTCAACCTATTCATCCGAATAATTAACGTCGCACCGAATGCATTCGAACCACAATGCCTTCGAACGGACCACCCCCACCACCCACCCCCAACCACCCACCACCCTCACCACCCACACAATCACCCAGCCCAGACCACCCCGCCACCCACACCCCCGCCGCAAAAAAAATAAAAAGAAAAAGACCCCTTGCATTCAGACGGAGGCGGTTGAATGAGCCCGACCACCGGAACCGCTCGGATCTGAGCGAGAGGGGAGGAGGAGGCCCAAATCTGAGTGGGAGGGGAGGAGTCGACCCTGGCGCCGTCTAATCCGGCCAGTCTCGCGGCCATCGGCATCGATCCAAGCGAGAGGGGAGTCGAAAGAGCGAGCGGCTTCCACCCGTCGGTCTCCCGCCACCCACGACGCCTCTCGCACCGTCGTCTCCGAGATTCGAGACCAGGTTCGGGTCCATAGCAACAGCGCCGCCAAGATGCTTTGGAGACGTGCAGAGGAAGAGGTTGCCGGCAGCAAGCGGCTTCCATGGTAGTCGTCGGCCTTAAGGAGGAAGAGGATTGTCTACCGACGTCACCACCATCCCGCCTCACCCATCTTCCTCGTCCCCGGTCTAGTGAGAGTCGACGACGGTGATAGACGTGCAGAGGAAGAGGACCGCCGGCGGTGAGAGACTACCATGGTGGTCGCCGGTATTAAGGAGGAAGAGGATTGTCAGATCGGGGAAGCGGATTGCCGCTCTGGAGAATTGAAGGAGGTAGAGGATTGCCGCTTCACAAAGAACAGGGCAGCTAGGGTTTTATTAGTTTACGTTACACGCGCTTGTCATACCTTACCAGTGCAATTGAGCCTCATTTAACACATTTTTTTTAAAAAAAACCCATTGACGTGGCATAATCACTACAAAAAATAAATATATTAGCAACGGAAAATTTCCGTCGCTAAAAACCAATTTGCCGTCGCAAAAGATCATTAGCGACGGAGTTGCGACGGCAAATCAGCCGTGGCCAATAGTGCCGTGGCAAATGAATATTGGCGACGGCTAAAAGCCATCGCTAAATTATTTATGGAAAAAAAAAGCATGCTTTTTAACCCGGATTATTTGGACCCGGGCTAAAAAGTCCAATATTTTATAAAAAAAATCAAAATATATCACATTTTTATAACCAATAATCATCCAAATTTCAAATAAATTATTTACAAGCTGTGCGCCAGTTGCACCAGGAGCAAGAGATTTTACCGTATCTTCAACACCAAAAACTATTTACAGATCCACTAGAGGACTTAATCGGTCTTTGTTTATGTACTTGCTTATAGTTTACTTAAAAGACAACCAAAATAAGGGCGAGTTGCGCACACCCCAGAGAGATCAATTTGAGGGACTCATCGGTGAGGTTGCAGTTCTGTGACAGGTTTAGCGTTTAGGTGTGATAACAATCCAAGATGCTTGAAATTCTTCACACCAGCATTGGTTATTCCTCCGCTGTAAATTTGAAGGGATTGGAGGTTTAATACACCAGATCAATGAAAAAATGAAGCAAGCTAATATAGCAATTGCAAGCAACTAGCAACTAACATGAACAAGTAATCATTTCCAAACCAATTGCAAAATAGTCAACTTTCAAGTTATCCACAGTATGTCCATTGTATATTTTGTGAAAGAACCATCCCTCTGATTTCTATTTCTATGGAGAAAATGAATCCGTAGGAAGCTACTTGGAAAATATTCATATCATTAAAATAATTTGTTAAATTGAGAAACAATGTGAAAAATACATCTGCTCAATTTACTTCACTGAAATCCTAGCCCGGGATTTTCATAAAAAGGGATAATTTTACATGAAAAGGATCAATTTATTACAACACAGAAATTTATTTTCAGAGACTATTATGGAGATGTAGACTAATTCTGTTCTTAACAACGATGGCCACATCAGAATTATTAGATAAAGTAATTTGAATGATGATGTTAAATATAATTAGATAATATTCGTAAGCAAAGGTGGCAAATTTAATTTGAATGCTTATGAATTTTATATAAGTCAGGGATAAAGATTAAAAAAAAGTGTATAGAGCTTCGCCTTTTAAGTTATCTTGACATCTCGAAGAAGCCGTAAAGGCATGGAACCATATCTCCTGACCAACCAGTCATTAAGCTCCCCAGTTGGCAACCAAAGCCTCTTCCTTGTCGTTGTCCTCGTCACGACCTCATCACTTGTGGCATTGTTTTCTTGGATTGCTTGGGTGATGTTCTACTCCGGCAGCGTCTCTACTCACTAAATACAAAATGATCAGCAAGTGATAAGTTAAAATTTATATTTATTCTAGAGGTTTATTTAATTTAGACTCAAGGTTTTTAGAATGTCCTGTAGAAAAAGGTTATTGTAAGTTGACAACTATATTTGTTGAGGAAGATGATTTATAAGTTGACAGCCATATTTTTAAGAAGTTAAGTAAATTTTTGAAAAGGTCAGCAATCCACAACAAAACCCAGTTCCATGTTGAAACAAAAAGATAAAGAATTTTGAATCAACCCAAGCATAATGATACACGTATATGTGCTATGAAACAGCTTTGGGAAATTTTCTAGAATTCAACCTTTGGAAATGTATGAAGATTTTTTCGCTGTTTCTACTTAAAAATAATGCACACAGAAGTAAAGAATGCACATAGACCAATCCAGCACCTCGTTCCAGGCTTCCAGTTCCAGCACATCATCATTGACATTTCAAACTTCCAATGTAAAGAAGAGTAAGATTTTTCTCATAATTATAAGTAATAAATTTATAGGATTAAGCTTACTCAATGATGCTTTACTACATCAGTTCCAATAATATAGTCAAACGGTTCAGCAGTTGCTTGTATACGATCCATATTACCCCAATCTAAGTCCAGCACCTTGATGGATCCAACTGAATCTGCAAGGGACGATCGAGTTATCAGTGGAATTGTTCATTAAAATAAACCAAGACAAAGATATAAGAAGATATCTAGTGTTTTACACAACAACTGGAAGAAGATTAGACTCAATTATGAATCATTAACCAATCTCAGCTACAAACCATTGTGCTTCATACATATAAAAAAAAGATATAGTGAAAAAGTGGGAGAGAATAATGAGAAAAAGAAATTTAAGTAGAAGTGTAGCAAAAAACATGTTTATAGGACAAGATAGGCCTACTGATGTGATTGCTTTATGCAAATGGTTTGATGTTTTCATAAATTCGTCTCAAGCCTTTTATTATGAACCATTGAAGTAACCCTCGATTGCTTACTGATGTGATTGCTTTATGCCTTATCGGTCGTGTCTTTGCATCAATTTCGAGTCTTTATTCAATTCTGTCGAGTCTTTGTTATTTCTTTTTAGTCGATCTCGAGAACAGCCCTCGTTCTTGAAATCTTGTCGAGTCTTGAAGTTCTTGGTCGAATCTTGATTGTTTCTTTGCTGCGTTCTTTGGTTTCTTGAGTCTTTCTTTGAGTTTCTTGCTTGTTGTCGAAGATCTGACCATCTCACGGCTAACCCCGTATCAATATATATATATATATATATATATATACAAGATTTTACTCAATTTTATTAAATTATAAATTTTTTGTTCTCACGACACAAGTAGTTTTCGTCTCAAGCCTTTTATTATGAACCATTGAATTATAAACTTTTTTTTACCCTAGCCTATTAACCAAGGTTATCAAACATCTTACTAACTTATGAACCATTGAATTTAAAATTTATTTAACACAACTAATTTATCAGCTTTAACTATCCCATCAGCTATATGTTATAACCAAATTGACTTTATAACAATTAAAAAAAATTGAAAGAATTAGATAACTTTTGGTTATTTTAGAATTATTAGAACATGTGTTAATACAAAATTCATTTAAATTCCAAAAATATTGAAAGAATATGTATAAACTGATTTCTTCTACATCTTCAATTCACACTAGACCTGATTGTCCTAACATCTCAAATCTCGAGGAATGTGTTAGTAACTACATCTTAGGTGGTCAGCGGTGGCTTGAGAAGCTTTTGGCACTCATCCATCTTCGATTATCAACGAAGTTCTAGATACACCTCTACCTACAAATAAATTCGATGATCGTCTCTATTGGTGGCCCGATCGGGAGGGGTGGTTTACCAACTCGTCTACTTACAAGTTTGTTTCTTCACAAAATTCCCTAGAAATAGATAGGAAAATCCTGGATCTGGACTCTTAATAACCCACCCAAAATTTAAAAAAAATTGTGAAAAATCTCCCAAAAAGGCCTCCTGACCGCTGAACAGCCTAATCAACGATGTGTACGGGTATTTGTTCCTTTGTCTCTGCATCTCTGCTGTTGAAGATGACACTCATTTGCTTATTGAATGCCCTTAATTATATGAACTTATTACACTCTTTCTCGAAGATTATTAGTTCAAAATTTTCCAGTTTGATTGGTCAATCATGCGACGTCAAGCCCATCCTCAACTTTATCTGAAACATCTTTTCAATGAAGGATAAGGACAAACTCACGTTTACTTGGTGGACTACGTGGTACATTAGAAACCGATTTTGGTTAAACAATTTGTCATCCCACGCACCTCTATAACAAGTAATCTCATACAAACTCTCACATTGATTATTGGAAGAAAGCATCAGTGTTCGATGACGACCTGAATCCGGTGGATTTTCCTACTAATTAAGCAAGCTAACTATTTGCAGGTGAAACAAAATCAAAATAAGTACACCTCTTGGCGAAAGCCTTCTATAGGTTTTTATAAGCTTAATTTTTGATGGCTCAACGCGGTCTAACTCGAATAGCTTTGCGGGCATAATTATTCGGGACTGGTTGGGGAATCCGCTCCACATTGGGTTTCAGCAACTCGGTTCCCAAACTCCACCAAAATCAGAAGCTCTTGCCCTGAAATCAGGAGCACAAAAAATTAGACAATATATTGCATATAGACAAAGTGCAAATTGAAGGTGATTCTCTAATAATAATAAACCATTTGAAAAACTAGCATAACCACCCTTGAGAAATTGAGTTAATCATGACTGATATCAAAACTCTATTGTCGGTTGTGAAAGAAGTCTCTTTCATTCACATTCCCCGTATGAGCAATAGATTGGCTGACAATGTTGCACACCTTGACCACTTTGTCCAAGGTACCGAAATCTCAAATAATTTAGGTCTGCAAGACCTCATCCATAAAGGTGCTCTCGGGTAGAGTTTTCTCACCCGAAATCTTTCCAAATCAATATATATAAAATATAAAATAATGATAAATCTCTAAGGGTGAACTTTGTTAAAAAAAAAAAAGTTAACAATAGTATTTAACAGAAAGTGGAGTTGGGTGTGACTTTGTTCACATAATGCTTTTAGTGGATGGTTTTCTACAATTTTAATTTTAAATGGTAGTTTTGAGCTAAACAACATATTTAACGGGGGATTTTATGCAATTTCGCATTTTAATTTTTTCAAAAACTAGGGGTGGGCACAAATTCCGCAAATCCCGTCCCGTCCCGCATCCCGTCCCGATCTCGTCCAGATCCCGGTGGGATTTAGAAAAAAAATTTCAATCCCGTCCCGTCCCGCACATATATATAATTATATATATTTTTATATATACTGTAATTAAAATTAATAAAAATATTTAGAACATATTTATATTATATATCAACATTTATTTAAACCTAAAATTATAATAATAATAATAATAATAATAAAAGATGAAAAACATAAAAGAAATAAGAATTTTAGTAAAATCTTACTGTTATCTTACTGTATTTAGTTAATTGGAATATTTTGAGATTAATATGCTACTGTACGTATTTAGTTAATTTATGCTACTGTATTTATGATACATTAACAGTAGCATGTATTTCTTTATTTTGAGATTTAAAACTTTAATTTTATAGTTGCTACTGTATTTTGTAATGGGATTATGTAAACTTTAATTTGCTACTTGCTATTTTTTTTAGTTAATTGGATTATTTTTTAATCTTTTTTTACGAGGGATAAATCCCGTCCCGTCCCGATCCCGTCCCGTCCCGCGATGGATAAGACCCGGTGGAATTTGGAAAAAAAAAAAGGCAATCCCGTCCCGATCCCGTCCCGCAAAAAATACGCGGGACGGGACGCGGGATTACCCCAATCACGTCCCGTCCCATGCCCACCCCTATCAAAAACAACTCAATGACTGTATTTCTTGGTCAAAAATGAATCTGATTTGGGCGCTGATAAACAAACGGCCAACACTAAAAAGACGAAAGCACCCTTTGCATGCATTGGACAAACCGAAACGTATATAAAGACCCGGGAAAGGACCAATTGGAGCAATCCATTCCAGGGCCTGTAATCGATAAGGAAGCAAACGCGAGATTGGGCGGCAGGAGAGAGAGAGAGAGAGGGAGGGAGACGAGGGCGATCGGAGGGCTTCGTGGTTGGACGGCGATGCCGACCACCGACAGAGCCGCACGAAGGCAGCGTATATTGGATGGCAGACAAAATCGTCTGGCTCTCATCACCGGCCGCGCTCCCAACGTATCCTCCCCTCCTCATCCTCGATCCCTTTCTCACGGCGCCGCCCAATCTCCGCCCTTGCCTTCCCGCGAACCATCGACCCGTGCTTCCGCAGGTCCAAACCTCTTTTCTTTTTAATCTCTCGATTCATCTTCGTTTGCATTGTTCTGTGAATTTTTTTAATCTTAATTTAATTTACCTTCTCGGATTTGGGATTTGTGTGCGCGGTTTTGAGCAAAGGCGGGGCAGCAGGGGCTGATCCTCTTTAGGGCGAGAGTCGTCAACCCAATCGAAAACAAAATTTAATATACATGTTGTTCTCGCCATAGCTTCAATTTAATACTAGCATATTATAAGCTATAATTCGACATCTTGTAAGCAAAAAAGTTATATATTATCGCTTGTTACTTTATATATTAATAATATAATTATATCCGAAAACTTCAAATTAGTAGCTTATATTAAAATATTTGAAAATCATGAAATAAAGGAAACATGATTTATGTTTTGATTCTAATTACACATTATTTATGTTTTTATTCATAATATTGATCATTTCTTAGAAAAATATTAGTTTTCAATTTTGTAGACAATTTTCTTTATGGTAATTTTGCGTTCCCTCAACTAACAGCTTCATGATCTGCCATTACGGAGAAAGCTTGAGTAGGATTGTCACCGCCTCCTATATTCTCATCGTCAATAGCTTTCTTTTGTTATAACATAATCTATCCAATATATGAATAAAAAGTTATATAATAAACCTTTATTTCATAACACTACCATTATATAATGTGCATCTAGGTCCAAATGGGAAAGTACACCGTACCTTTCTACTTACATAAACATTTGCTTCATAATGGCCGTTATAAAATGTATGTAATTACTATATCATATTGAAAAAGACTGGTTTTTGATATGGACTATATAGCAGCAGTTATATAGTCTTATAGATATAACATTGGAGCCTTATGAGTTTTATATATGTTCAAAGGCTTGATCAAGTAAATGTGTACCCTGACGTTGTATTGTGTTCTCATTATCAGCTTATACTTACAAAATTTAACTAACACTACTACCATTGGCTTTGCAGAGCTATATAAGCAAGTTCGCGTTACATGTGTGGTGACAAGAGGTACTAAAACTCGCTATATAAAATCCAAAACACATACCTAAATCATGTATGCCTGAATGAAACATCCAAAGATATACAATTTGTTGTTTATGTGTAGATAAATTTAAAGACGAGGCAGCTAAACCGAACCAGAATGGTGAGTTTGCCAATAGAAGCAGAAAAGAGTCCTTTTTGCGAAGACACGAAGCAAGGAGAATTTCTTGTCTTGAGGAGCTTATAACGAATCCACTCAATTTCCTCGGGTCTATCAGCTCTCAACAACTAAGATATGTTTTAGCAGATACGGCACAACAGAGGATGGTGTTTTCAATAACAATGGCCCTCTTAGTCCTCATGTCTCATTTCGGGTTCCTTTTTTGGGGCAACAAGATCATTAGGAGCATTATCTTGTTTAAGCCACTCATCTTCCTTCTATTGAGCAATGTAGCTTTGATAGTCGTGAGGATCGTTCCTGAACGAAGAGAGAAAGACGGCCATAAGTTGACCATCTCGGAGGGATATGGTTGGGTTGAGGATGTTGGTAATGCTGTCGAGGTGGGTTTTATGCTGCATGATCTCTTGAAAGCACTCTTTATGGACTTCGCTGTGTATTCGTTAATCGTCGTTTGTGGCTTCGGCTTCGCCTGCTAGGCTTTTTGGTTGATAATATGTTACATTGCTTTCATATGTATCCTAACCATCAAATTGTATCTCCAACATCATCACCACATAACAGAATTTAGGAGCTTCATGTACAATCTTAAAAGGGAAACATCCCCATTTTGTGGCATATTAATGTTTGATTAAGGCCCATAAGCCCAAGTACAGGAACTCAGGCCCAACAGCCCAAAACTTGAAGGGATGTCAGAATTGATATTAATTTATGGTTGTTTATGGAACAATTTGAATTTTATAAACCAATAGTAGAAAAACTAAAAAAACATAACTAGGAAAACTTTAAGCTAAAAAATCATATTGTTTGAAGTCAATAAAGAAATATCGCACTATTTTTAATTTCCATTATTTTAGTGCTTTTGATTGACTAATATGTACACATCTTTAAAGAAAATGTTTAATATATGTTAATTTAATGCTAATGGTTAATGGATAATTATGCAGACAATCATACAAGTGCAAATTAAAGGTTGCATAAGTCCAACTTTATTAACCTCTAATTAAATGCACCCTAAGTGATCATGATCACATTTGTAGATTGTGGTCATGAACATATTTCCATAACCGACCAATTCAAGTTTCCAACTCATGTTTTATAAAGCCTAAAATTAAACTTGTAGCTAGTCTATTAATTCTTTATTTGCTAAGCTTTAGCCCACAATCAATTTGTCTTTTGCCCTCCTTTTCTCCTTTCTATTTTTATTTTTCATACATTTACTTGGTGAGCTCTTCATAAATTACATATATGAAATAGTACACTACACACCTCATGAATCATGAGGGCTATAATCTAATTGATACATATATATTTGTGTGTTCCAATTTAATAATATTATCTTTAACAAATTAGAAATTGTAGAAAATACAAATAATTATCCTTAATTTTCATTACTTCTAATTATAATTATGAAGATGGGAATTTCTTATTTTGCATTAATGTTGTGTAATGCTAATGAAGGTGGGTATTGTGTCATGCAACCACTTTAAAAGGAACCAAAAATTCCCATTTAATTGGTAATCTCGATTTGGTGTCTATGACTTCTTCAACTTTTTGTGGTTTGATTGCAATCCATAATTCTACAGCTACATTGGGGAGTGCTATTAGTTTAATTGATTAGAATGATACTACCTCCGTTGTAAAATATAAGTCTCTTTACTATTTAACACGTTTTTTAAAGAGCTAAAAACTCTATAAAATATTATTTTTTAATTAAATTTTTTACATAGTATTATACATATTAACAATATATATAATACTATGTAAAAAAATTAATAAAAAAATATTATTTCATAGAATTTTTAACTCATTAAAAAACATGTCAATTAGTTAAAGGCCTTTTATTTTGCAACGGAGAGAGTATATAACAACTATTAAAGTACAAATTCGATATCTTACTCTTAATGGTGGAGATAAGGTTTCCGATATACAAGTTAAAAAGTTATAAGTAAATGTTTTGAAATCAAAGCTATAAGGTATATTAATAATTTTAATTTTATTTCAATAAACTATATCATGTTTTTATATTTTCCTTAGATTGACATTCACAATTTCATATACTACCGTTCATATTGAGAGTTTTGAAACGAGAGGTTATATTATTCATTCAAACAATTAGATAAGAATTAGTTAAACAAGTTTAAAAAAATTATATCTAAGTATACATTATTATATGTTAACGGTATAACAAATTACATATTGATTCAATATTTATTATTTTGCGTTTCCTAAATATCTTTATTTAATTTGTTACTTTTTTTTACTTTGACTATTTCATTTATTTATATTTTTAACATGAAAAAATGACGATATTTTATCATAAGCCGATGACTTTTATTTTCAAATAACATCATTTGTTATCGGATTATATAAAGGGGCCTTTACATAAATATCCATAAAAATTGGCCAAATTACAGGAGTATCCATGTATTTGAAAATTTTACAAAAGTGTCCATCCCCTTGCCCCCCCTCCCTGGATCATTGACCGTTGACCGCTGACGTTTGACCGCTGACGTTTGACCGTTGACTGCTGACGTTTGACCGTTGACTGCTGACGTTTGACCGGTCAACGTTGACCAACTCCTCCAGTTTTTTTTTTTATTTTTTTTAATTTTTTTTAATTTTTTAAAAAAAAATTTACTTGTCAGCACTTTCAGATATGCAACTATAAACAGATGTTATGCAAATAGAATACTATGATATGCAAATATTATATTATGTTATGCAAGCTTAAAAAACCTTATGAGAAGAATATGCAAATCCATATGTATTTTAAAATTGCATTAATATATTTTATTTGCACATAAGCACATCGCTCTACCATTTATTAACATAAAAGAATTTAAAATTGCATTAATGTCAAACCCGATGTTGCTGACACCAACATCCCTGACACCGTTGACCGGTCAATGTTGACCAACTCCTTCAGTTTTTTTTTTTTTTTTTTAAAAAAAAAAAAATTACATATCAGCACTTTCAGATATGCCACATCAACCCGATGTTATGCAAATAGAATATTATGATATGCAAATATAATATTATGTTATGCAAGCTTAAAAAACCTTACGAGAAGAATATGCAAATCCATATGTATTTTAAAATTGCATTAATATATCTTATTTGCACATAAGCACATCGCTCTACCATTTATTGACATAAGAGGCTTTAAATTTGCATTAATGTCAAATCCGATGTTGCTGACACCAACATTCCTGACACCGTTGACACTGACATTGTTGACATTACTGGCACTTCTGACACTGTCACCACTAACATTCCGACGTCGAAGATGCTTTTTTTTTTGTTCCAACGCTTCTTTTTTTCTTGTAAGCACTAATATTGTTGACACTGCTGACACTGTCACCATTAACATTGCGAACACCACTAACATTTTCCGTGTCTGCGCTGACGCTGATGTCGGCTGACGCCAACATCGGAGATGCTGACGCTACTGACATTAATACTGATCAGCATAAAAGAAAGAACAGTTGTGCTACTATTATGTAGTACCTATGCAAACCTCAGATTCTGCTGACAAGTATTAGTTAAGGTCAATCTAAGGTGTTGGTTGAATGGCTTCTAATGTAAAATGCAGTGAGATGTTGTGTTAATAGCTTGTAATGATTATGCACAACCAAAATCTGATTTTGATGTCAGAATGAATTGAATTACAGTAAAAATCTATTACACTGCTGACGTTTCATGTAATGAAGTAAAATTTGTGCCTTCGGCACAAATTTAAATTGAAATTTATGAAGTTAATACTCTTTGTATTGAAACTAAAAAGAAATTAATAGTGATCAGTATAAAAGAAATACCAGTTGTGCTACTATTATGTAGTACATATGCAAATCTAGGATGCTGCTGACAAGTATTAGTTGAGCTCAATATAAGGTGTTGGTTGATTGACTTCTAATGTAAAATGCAGTGAGATGTTGTGTTAGTAGCTTGTAATGATTATGCACAACCAAAATCTGATTTTGATTTCAGAATGAATTGAATTACTATAAAAATCTGTTACACTGATGACGTTTGATATAATGGAGTAAAATTTGTGCCTTCGGCACATATTTAGATTGAAATTTATGAAGTTACTACTCTTTGTATTGAAACTAAAAATAAATTAGTAGTGATAAGTCTAAAAGAAAGAATATTTGTGCTACTACTAATTAATACTTATGGAAAAATCTGGTGTTGTTCACAAGTGATAGTTGAGCTCGGTCTAATGTGTTGGTTGAGTGGCTTCTAATGCTAAAATGCAGTGAGATATTGTGTTACTAGCCCTTAATGATTATGCACAACCAAAATCTGATTTTTGATTTTAGAATGAATTGAATTAATGTAAAAATCATTTATAGTGCTGACATTTGATGTAATTAAGTAAAATTTGTGCCTTCGGCACAAATTTAGATTGAAATTTATGAAGTTACTACTCTTTGTATTGAAACTAAAAAGAAATTAATAGTGATTAGTATAAAAGAAATATCAGTTGTGCTACTATTATGTAGTACCTATTCAAACCTCGGATGTTGATGACAAGTATTAGTTGAGTTCAATATAAGGTGTTGGTTTAATGGCTTCTAATGAAAAATGCAGTGAGTTGTTGTGTTAGTAGCTTGTAATGATTATGCACAACCAAAATCTGATTTCGATTTCAGAATGAATTGAATTACTGTAAAAATCTATTACACTGCTGACGTTTGATATAATGAAGTAAAATTTGTGCAGGCACAAATTTATATTGAAATTTATGAAGTTACTACTCTTTTTATTGAAACTAAAAAGAAATTAATAGTGATCAGTATAAAAGAAATACCAGTTGTGCTACTATTATGTAGTACCTATGCAAACCTCGGATGCTGCTGACAAGTATTAGTTGAGCTCAATATAAGGTGTTGGTTGAATGACTTATGATGTAAAATGCAATGAGATGTTCTGTTAGTAGCTTGTAATGATTATGCACAACCAAAATCTGATTTTGATTTCAGAATGAATTGAATTACTGTAAAAATCTGTTACACTGTTGACGTTTGATATAATGAAGTAAAATTTGTGCCTTCGGCACAAATTTAGATTGAAATTTATGAAGTTACTACTCTTTGTATTGAAACTAAAAATAAATTAGTAGTGATAAGTCTAAAAGAAAGAATAGTTGTGCTACTACTAATTAATACTTATGCAAAAATCTGGTGTTGTTGACAAGTAATAGTTGAGCATGGTATAATGTGTTGGTTGAATGACTTCTAATGCTAAAATGCAGTGAAATGTTGTGTTAGTAGCTTGTAATATTTACGTACAACAAAAATCTGATTTTGATGTCAAAACGAATTTAGTTACTGTAAAAATCTGTTACACTACTGACGTTTGATATAATGGAGTAAAATTTGTGCCTTCGGCACAAATTTAAGAATGATTTTATGAATGATTTTATTTGTGTCAACATTTAAGCTAAATGTCAACATATAATAAAAGATCATGTTTACAAAAAAGATTATTCCCAACATTGATATCACATTATATGAGATGAGAATATCAAACTTCTATAATCATCTAATAAAAGAAATGGTAAAAGAAAAAGCTTTTGCATATCAACAGGTAAATGTCAACATTTAAGTTAAATGTCAACATTTAATAAAAGTTAAAGTTTACAAATAAAATCATTCTTAAAATTGATATCATATTAAATGAGATGAGAATATGAAACTTCTACAATACTCTAATAATAGAAATGGTAAAGGATAAAACTTTTGCACATTTAAGCCAAATGTCAACATTTAAGCCAAATGTCAACATTTAAGCCAAATGTCAACATTTAAGCCAAATGTCAACATTTAATCCAAATGTCAACATTTAAGCTAAATGTCAACATATAATAAAAGATAAAGTTTACAAATAAGATCATTCTCAAAATTGATATCATATTACATGAGATGATAAGCTCAAGCTTCTACAATCCTCTAATAAAAGAAATGGTAAAAGATAAAGCTTTTGCACATCAATGACTAAATGTCAACATTTAAGCTAAATGTCAACATATAATAAAAGATAAAGTTTGCAAATAAGGTCATTCCCAAAATTGATATCATATAATATGAGATGAATATATCAAACTCCTATAATTATCTAATAAAAGAAATGACAAAAGATAAAGCTTTTGCACATCAACGGCTAAATGTCAACATTTAAGCTAAATGTCAACATATAATAAAAGATAATGTTTACAAATAAGATAATTCTCAAAATTGATATCATATTAAATGAGATGAGAATATCAAACTTCTATAATCATCTAATAAAAGAAATGGAAAAAGATAAAACTTTTGCACATCAACGGTTATATGTCAACATTTAATATTGTGGTAATATAAATAGATACACCGCCCTTTTGCAAATGTAAAAGTATGATATGCAAATATAACTTGATGATATGCAAATATAAATTGATGATATGCAAATATAGGTTCATGATATGCAAATATAACTTGATGATATGCACGAGGAGAAGGGCTGATCATAACAACAATGTAGTACCCCTAAATAAGTAAATAACAATTACACAATTATATTTACAAACTGTTCGAATTCTAATGAGGACTCTACGATTGATGCGTGTCGAGAAACGCACGCATTCTGTGAGGTTCAAAAACTCGTCCCATAACCCGATTAATAGACCCTGAAGAGTATATTTGTCGTGAAGAGCACACCTGAACATCTCTAGTCTATCAATGCCATGTCTTCGGTTGGGGCTTGTAAAGATCCTTTCGTGCTTTGTACACCAAGGCTCTGTGATGCATTACCCCTCACGAACTCTTCAATTCTTGCCTTCAATTCTGTGTCGGGAATTAGCATGTCTGCTGTTAGGTGGGCACGGTTGAATGGATCCGTCTGCAGAAAAGAGCCGAAAATGAGCATTAGATAATTGAACATTTTATGAGCATACAAAACACGAATGGATGTGAAGGAAACTGGTTTACATTGTCGCTGAGAAGATGCCTCAAGATGACGGGCCGGTCAACTGTGGTCTTTGATGTAGGCAAAATTACTGGGTCCTTCATCAATGTGTACTGCAATCACAGAAAATTTATCAGCAAGTGATTATCTATCTCGATCACATTCATTCGAAAGAAAGATAATTGCTTGCTTGAGCAGTGTATGATTTATGTGCAATGGATAAAGGAAACATACTTGAATTGGGTCGAGAAATTCGTCAGGTATCTCTCCTAAAGCTGCTTCAGCATCCATAGCCTCGGAGGCTGCAACTTTGGCTTTCTTGCCAAGCTCAACAAACTCTTGTATAATCCTCATATCTTCGCCAATTCGCATAAGCACATCAGCTGCAGGACCAAACAACTGGAGAAGAAGGGGGGGGGGGGGGGGGAAACATAAGCCTTATTTGATGTATATTCAAACAGAAAAGGCTTAGCTCAAATGTCAGCAGAGACGGGATACTCTCCGCCGTATTACCTGGTCGTTGTATGACCGGCCATCCTTTGCAATAGCAGCTGGGAAGGTGTTTTCCTTGTCTCCTCTTGCCAAATGAACATATATGTTGACAATCTTGAGAGGAAAGCGATTAGTCAGCCATGGTGCAAATTATTGAGAAGAGGCATACATAGACACAATAATTTTCCAACGTCGCTTCTATAGAAAGGTAAATTGACAAACCTGCTTAAGTAACTGTTTTGGACGGAACTCGTACTTCTCAGGATCTTTTAGGGTAAGAGATTTTCTTTGAGGGCCTACGAGTTGTAGCAGGAAGTAATTGAGCATGCTGGCTATTCTTTCAACCTGTTAATAAACGTATGTCAGCCAAGGGGGGTGATGAGGAGAATTCTGAAAGAAAAAGAAGTGATTAAAATATACCATCTCGGGGAGGAGGAGAGGCGCGGTAATATGCTCTGAAGTGAAAGTCAGCATACTAACGTCTTCATTAGCAAGCTTCATATCAATCCGGATAATCTGAAGCAGAAAACACCTTAGTCAATTTGGCATATGAAATTATGAATGGCATCTGAAAAAAAAATAGTGTATAGATTTCAACTAACATTCTCCTGAGAATGGAAAAGTCGTGTGTTCTCCTGCCTCTCCTGAGGAGTCCTCCGCTCCCACTCTGCAGTGTTGGACATCTCAGCTTCCAGTTCTTTGAGTTCAAGAATCTTGTTAAGACTTTCGTCAAGGAGAAAGATGCTGTCGTTTATCAGGAAGTTCAAAAAGTTGAGATAAACTCCCTTTTCCTCCTCCTTGGCGATCTGGAGAAAACAAAATGAATAGATAAGCAAGTGAAATATCAAAGATGAAATTTCTCCCAATTTTAGGCCCCAATGGCAGTCCATACATGTCACCAGGCATTACGATGAGCAGGAACCTGCCACAGATACTCTAGAAGTTCTGCAATATTATGTCGGATATTAAATTTGTCGTAGAACTGCATAAGAACAGAAAAGGGAACGGAGTTATTATTATGATTTTAAGATGGAAGCTAAACATACTCCAGTAGGAAACAAAAGAGACAAATAATAGTCATATGTTCAATTCCCAATTAAAAGAACAAGAAGAAAGAGAAAAACAATCGAAAAGGAGGTGCGCACAGACTCAGGGTCAGAGACACAGTCTGCCACTGTAACACAACAAACCAAGGCATGCTGACGATTGATAAGTTAGTAACAGGATAATTCCAATTATGACGATGCTAATTAAGCCCAATGATCACATAATATGTAGAAGACCTCAAAGCACAAATAAGATAAGCATGACAAATGCAATAAGGAAAGGAAATCTACAAACTATATATAACTAGTATAATGTCCTCCAGATTTATTATTTCAATGTGTGTATATTTCAAATTTCTCAAGGAGACAATTAAAAGAAATCTCTATTTGTTGCATTACCTGTGTGTGAGAACCAGTGAATTCAATGTCAACATAAAGCTTCAGAAGATTCCTGACAAGATACTCAAGAGCCAACTGGTGCCCTTCAAACAAACTAGCTGTAGCAGAGGAGCCAACTGATGTGTCTGTTGAAGGAATCAGGTGAACGGATGCTGATATGGAATAAGCTAAAATCACAATCATTTTTTTATTTTGGCCTTCAGATGCAGAAGCAAATGATGCCTGTCAAGCGATGCTTGTGTATCTGCATATTGACGAAATTAAACCCCCCTAGGTGAACTGTTGAAGTGATTCATTCATCATGAAATATTGCAAAGACATAAGAAGGCTCCCTCCATTAGGAACCGTGTTCACTATAAAAGAGTATAAAACAAGAAAAGAAAATATTTTACATCCAAACTAGTTTTCCCCAAACCATAAAGAAAAGAAAATCAGGAAGAAGTCATTATATATGGAATTCTATGGTTAATTACCTTCAAATATTAGTATTACAATGATTGATATTATTATATCAGTCTTTCCAAACTAGAAGTCTAGAATACCTAACAAGACAAAACAAAGAAACCATCCATTTCCAAATGTGTTCAGCTTATATGCCATTTGTAGGCCTCACTTTGCAGATGCATGAGAAGCATAAATAGCACAATTAACCCTTCATAGGCCATACAAAAGAAATCTTCCCTTTCCAAATGTCCAATTTCATTGCAGAAGCCAAAAAACATGAAAGGAAAAGGAGAGGGAAAGCACAAGAAACATAAAAAAAAAGGGAAAGTGAAAACAAAAGGATAAAGAACAGCTTATGGAAAAAACACACTGAATATATTTAAGATTTAGCATACTTAACACACGAAAATTCATATGGAAAAAAGGTATATTTTCTATATATATTCAAAAGCAATAGAATGGAAGCATAGCAACTATAAAAATTATTAGATGTCAGCATAGCAGCCAAGACAGTTCAACACACGAAGATGTCAGCATCAAATATTCTAATTATTAGATGTCAGCATCAAATAAGCAGACTCATCGGCGTCAACAGATGAATAGTGCTGCAATGTCAACACACTGATTTTACCATGTCAACACTGATTTTTTTCAGTGCTTTTTTCAGTGAATGAAAAGCACCATAATATTTTAGCAGTAAAGTGAGAAAAACTCCAAACCCAATCCACAGATGAATTCACAGCAATTATTCAGCATTTTGAAAATTCAGCATCTCAAAAACAACGATTTCTAGACACAGTGAGAGAGAAACCTCAATTTCGGATGCATCAACTCCACCAGGAACTACGAGCAACGCCATAACCGTGTCCTCAGTAGGAGCAACTTCAATTTCTGATGCAGCACCACCGCGTCGGCCTCCCAGCACCGCCCTGTAACTCCTGAGAGGAAATATCACATTAGAAAATGCATAATCACCGAATCCGACTCTAAAACCTAATCGCACACAAATTCAGCCTACAGCAGTTGCCGGCGCACACAAATTCAACTCTAAAACCTCTAAATTTCTGGCGAGATATTGAAGCACTCACCATTGCCGGCGACAATCGCACAGAAATTCAACCTTAATCAGGGATTTCTAGCGACAATCGCGCACAAAATCGGTCGATTTTCGATCTGGGATTCAGTTTTCGATCCGACGAAGGGGAAAGGGACTCTGTGTATGAGATATTGAGCGAAGACGAGAGCTCCATTGTTGCCGGCAAAGGTTGAGCGAGGACGAGATCTCCATGGTTGTCGGCAAACGTTGAGCGAGAGACGAGGGAGAGAGGAGATAGGCGAGACTACGAGAGAAAACGGTCTATTTGATAAGATAAGAATAAATTGAGTGGATATTTTAGGATGGACATTCTAGTAATATTTACAAAAACTAGGATACTCCGGTAATTAGAGCGAAAATTTGTGCCTTCGGCATAAATTTTCTCTTATATAAAGTTATTTAATTATGCTACCTCAATAAATAAAAACGATATCATACATATATAATTGTGTCCTCTCCAAAAAGTTTCTTACATCGCCACTATCTACCCCTTATAATTACCTAAAGTGATTTAATATATACATGAACCAAGAAAAATAAATTATACATACATGTTTGTTAAATTATTCTACCCATTTTTATATTGGTTGATGCTCATGAATTACTTTTTATATATAATAATTAAATGCATAATACCCTATATATATATATATATATATATATATATATATATATATATATATATATATATATATATATATATATATATATATATATATATGACTCTATACATTCAAGTTTCTTATATATAATTATGTGTATTCAAAGTTGGTTATGGAGTTATTAGGAAGAATGATGCAACAAGAATCATTGAAATGTGACCCCTTGGTTGGAATCAAAATTACAAATAATAGGGATCGTATTCCTTTCCTCTCTTTTGCAGATGATACACTCATTTTTGGTCGAGCTGATGAGTTAAGTCTTCATACAATTAAAAATCTCTTGAGTACGTTTTTCAATATGTCTGGACTTTCTATAAATTACAATGAAAGTTTGTTACAAGTTTCTAAAAATATTACTCTCAGCAAAGCTCAGTCTCTTGCTCAACAACTAAATATTACCATTCCTAAAACAATGGAAAAATACCTTGGTATACCACTTATTAGTGGTAGAGTTTGTAATGTCGTGTTTGATGAGGCAATCATAAGCCTTACAAAACAGTTGTCAAAGTGGAAAGCTAATACTCTCTCTCAAGCTGGTAAATCGGTTATGATTCAAGCAAACCTAAACTCTAAAACAAATTATCTAATGCAATCATTTCTTCTTCCAAAAGGAATTCTTCAAAAAATTGATCAGATAAACAAAAATTTCTTTTGGAATAAACTTCAATATGAGAATTATCATCATTTAATCAGCTGGGAACATCTGTATACTCCTAAAAAGAATGGGGGTTAGGTTTTAAATCAGCCTAGCAAATTAATATTAGTATGCAAATGAAGTTACTTTGGAGAATTATGGCAAATCCTGATAATATTTGGTAAAAGGTAATCACAGATAAATGTCTGTCGAAAGAACCATTAATGGAAAGAGGAATGCACAAAACTTCCTGGCAATTTGGTCGACTTCTTAACATTAGAGATCTATTCTCTAAAGGGTTGCTATGGCTAGTTGGTAATGGGAAAACTATCAATGTGTGGTCTGACATTTGGGTAATGCACAATATCTTGAGTGTTTTAGGAATGACTGTGACCCTAATTTAAAAGTCTGTGATTTAATTACAAATATGAATTCTTGGGATATTGATAAATTAAACACTTTATTTCCCTCTCATACTGTTCATATGATTACAAATATCCATATTCCAATAACTAATATTCCTAACAAGTTAATTTCGATTTATAGTAATAACGGGGAATTTTCGGTTAAATCCACATCTTCTCTCTTTAATACAAGGAATACAACAAAAGTCTCAGCGAACTAGATTTGAAAACTTAATATGGCTCCGAATATTAAAAATTTTATTTGGAAAATTATTTTAGATATCTTACCTACTACTTTTCGTCTAAATAGATATATAAATATTAAATAGAGTTCCTTCTACTTGTTCTCTTTGTAATTCTGATATAGAAGATACAAATCATTTATTGTTTAATTACCAGATTAATTACCAGACCCCCCATTCAAAATCTGGGTGTTAAATTGGGAAAATGTTATGTTATACCAAATTTAACAAGTAATATCTCATAAAATATTCTAAATAATAGGGTTATTAATATAGATTTTACAGACCTGTTCCATTTATGACATTCAATATGGGAGTTGCGAAATAGAATTATTTTTCGCAACATCTCTGATAAGGGTATTATCAATGTGTTAACTTATACTATTGATAAGATTTCATGCTAGAGTAAAGAACAAGTGAAAACCAAATTAACAAAACGTAGTAGGCCCCGTGATAAAATAATTTGGAAATGTCCCCCAACAAATGTCGTCAAGATTAATGTAGATGCTTCAGTTAAAGTTGGTAGTCATCCTCATATTGGGTGAATTCTTAGAAATAATTATGGTCAGGTTATTCGGATACATAAATGCAATATTAGGATGAGCTCTGTCATTCTAGCTAAAGCGTTTGCAATATATGCAGGTATAAAACTAGCAGTGGAGCTTGGGATACGGAGAGCCATAGTTGAAAGTGATTGCTCAATCGTTATCAATGTCATTAATCAGGGGAACAACATACCATGGGAGGTGGTGCAAATAGTTCAAGAAATTCGTTCATGTAGCGAAGACTTTGAGACCATCACATTCCAGCATTGCTATAGAGAGGCGAATTCTACAGCCGATTTTCTAGCAAAATCTCAGCTGAGTTGTAATGTTATTTTGAGTTCTTGTTGTGAGTTCCACAACATCATCGTGTTAGATGATCATAAATGTCGGTAGAACATCCAACTTTTTGCCTACTGTAAACAAAAAAAAAAAGTTGGGTTTAAAATTCATATCTTTATTCACCCAAATTAATGAAATATTCATCCTTATTAACTTATGTATTCTTTATTAAAATTATAAAGTTGGAACTAAAGTTTATGCTATTATAATTGGTTCTTATCTCAAGCTAGCGCACGATCCATGCACTTGGTAAAAATTAATTTATGTACTAGCTAATTTGCTCCTTTTTTTAATCAAAACTAATTAGCTAGCTATTATAAGCTTTTAAAAATAATATTTAAAAATATAATCTGTATAGTAGTTTGTAGTACACATAAAACATATACTTGCGCACTTCATAAAACCATCGAGAAAGTTTAATCCCACGTACTAATGTGTCTAATCATATGCATCATTAAATCATCGATCAAAACCAATTGATCAATAGATTACTACTAAATGTTGTACGATTAAGTTAGTTCATTAATCCTATTAATTAATTACGAGTGGGAAGGAGGGGTTAACGCACTACTTTGATTTTGTAGATGGAGTTGCCATTTTTCCTTTTCTGGGCATATGTTACTATATGTACTCACAGAAACACCCTTAGGACCTCATAACCTACCAATAGCAAGCCCAACAGTTTTTTTATAAAATCTCTATTTTGTAGTAAAAAAATTTAAAATCTCTAAAAATTTTATATTCCAACCCCAACAACTTTTATATTTTACAAGTTTGTACATTAATTATATTCTATATTTATTGCATATTATTTAATAAAATTTTACTTGAATTAAAAGGAAATAGAAATAGAACATAAAATATTTACTTTAATTCAAAATCTTACATTCTCAACCACAAATCTTTTAACAATTTCATGGGGAAAAGCAAAGCATTTAATTTTACAAATTTCACTCATTCCTCTAAATTTACAGATTTTTCTTCTCTCTCCTAATTCTTCTCTATTTTACAAGACCATTTGCAAAAGCTGTTGGGGTGAAAAAACCCCTTTTTTCTAAAATATCATATTTTCTCTATTATACAAGAGTTGTTGCCTGTTGGGGTTGCTCTAATTACGAGATATACTGGAATGATTACTGTCACCTTTTGCTCAATCTAATTGAGTTTAACAACCTCATCTCCTATTCTCCTCTCAGCCATACATGTGTCCTAATTCTACTCGATCTGTTGTAGAACTAACTACAAGCTCATACTTATTCCTCAATTTCTCCCTCTCATTAGCCTTTGGAACAAAATTACATTTCAGCATGACTACAACAATAAAGGCCTAATGTAGCGGTTCAAAACCGCCACATTAGGCCCAAAAACCGCCACAAAAGGTCTATTGTGGAGGTTTTTACCCGCCTCTGTTGCTCCCGTTGCATTAGGTCTATTGTGGCGGTTTTACTACCTATTGTGGTGGCTTATTACAAGCTATTAAAACCGCCTCTGTTCTGGCGGTTTTCACACATGTATTCAATGAAACGACAATATGGCGGCAGATAAGGTCACACACCATAATCACCATGTCGATCAAGACCGAATACAAAACCATTTACATCTTCATGATCTCTCATCCGCTAGGATACACTGAGTCTACCTAGGACTCACTCTAAAACCTAATCAAAGCCTTTCCCTAAAAAAATTGAGAAAAAAATTACGGAAATTCCGCCGGGTAGCCCTAGGGTTTTGTCAAATCCGCCAGGTAACCAAAGTTTTTGGGAAATCCGCGAGGTAACCCTAGGGTTTTAATTTGTTCCGCGTTTTAACCAAATTATAAATTTGGGAGTAAGGTGTAAAGTTTGGGCAAAAACTTACAAATTACAAGAAATTTGAGGGAAAAAAAAAGACGCTCACAAGTCACAACCTCTTCCTGTCAGACGAAAGAAAATCGCAGAGCACAACTAGCAGAGAGCTTCCATTTCGACGACGAGGACAAGGACGGTGGCAATGACCGGTGGTGGAGGAGACGATAAGATCAGGTGCATACTTCTCTTCTCTTGTCTCTTCTCTCAACTAAGGTTCGAATTTAGGGCTTATGAATTGGAGCTAGATTAGGGCTTTTCCCAATTTCAAATTTAGGGTTCCTCTTCTACTTACATCTTCATATGAATGATATTATTTTGCAGAAAGGTAGATAATATGGTGTTGAGACTACGGTACAAGCAATCCGAATACGTTGAAATAGATGTGAGTGATCCAGACCAAAGCAATCTTCTTGATTTGTTTGTTGACCTATTAGAAGGGGCTGAAAAAATTGGGATGGGGCTTCTAGAACAACCAACCTAATTATGGTATTCATTCAATTCTCAGAATTTTCAGATAAAGAATGATAGTGATTTGATGAAGATGTTCACCTCCTTTCATGACAAGAAGTTGATTAATTTAGCGATTGGATCGGGTGATTCTCCATGTAAGAATCTAGAGTTGGCACGAGGTCTAATTGAATCAAAGAAGCATGTTGATAAAGTGGTAACTCCAAGGTCAAGCCATGGGACAACATCTATGGACTCGCCATCATACAAGTCGGGTAAGAAAGTCCATGCAACTACTGCGAGAAGAAGAGGATTACATATCCCGAAAGTCGGAAATACTTCTCGAAGCTCTGGTAGTGAGCCCACTTCGGGCAATCTTAGTAGAATAGAGGATGTTGATATGGTTTCTTCCTTACCCGGTGGCAATGCACATGATGATGATATGGTTGATATTAATGTACAAAATGATGATTTGTTCGGTCTTGTACACGATGATGCAGGTGAAGAAGATTACTTTGATAGGCTTTATGATAACGGTGAGATGAATGAAGATTATGAGTTTGGGAAAATCAGCCTTAAAGAGTGGATGATCTTTATGGACAAATGTCAATTTTTGGATGTTTTGAGAGATTATTGTGTTCAGGAGGGGTTTTGCCTTGTAGTAGTAAGAAATGAGGGAACTAGGTATACAACAGTTTGTGCTGAAAAAGAATGTGGTTGGAGGATCCATTCATCAAGGTTGGAGGATGAACAAACATGGGCAATAAAGTCACTGAATGACACTCATACATGCATGAGACTAGGCATTCATAATCCCATGGCAACTCCGGGATGGGCAGCCCGAAAGATTCTTCAAGATGTGTTTGTGGGTACTTGTGGCTTGTGGCTTTGTTAAGTTCCAGTAGAGTCTAAGCATGTGTTTCTATTTTAGCTGGCTTTGACTGTTTCAGTTTCAATTCTGTTGCTAGCTACAATTTAAACAACTTCAATTATGTTGACAGCTACAGTTTGTGCTTTATTTCAGCTGGCTTTGACTGTTTCAGTTTCAATTCTGTTGCTAGCTACAATTTAAACAACTTCAATTATGTTGGCGGCTACAATTTGTGCTTTGGATGTTTCAGTTTCAATTCAGTTCCAATATATTTTGTTGGCAGTTTCAATTCTGGTGGCTTTGACTGAAATTGAAGAGAGTGATTATCCACCAATTAGTTTAACAAAACCGCTAAAGCAATAAAGGGATTGACACAAACTGAAATCGAGCAAAGCTGCGCTGCAGTCTCCATCAAAATTAACTTGCTAAATCCGATTTCGACAAGAAAAGAACTCAAATGATTCATGAATAATAAGCCTATGTGGGAATTGAACCCATATCTTTGTGATGATCACAATGCTCTCCCATTGAGCTAATAGGCTATATGTGAAGAATCAAAACATGCCTAATATGGCCATTACAAACAAGCCACCATCAAACACGCCTAATATTTCTACCAGAACAATTCTCATTACATTGCAATTCTCCAAAACAGAACAATTCATTATAAAAATTTACAAACAAGCCATTATAAACAAACCTTCATCAACAATTCTCAGAACATAAACAATTCTCTATAACTTAAACAATTCTCAGTACATCTCTCTCAAGGACATTATAAACAAGCCAGTATAAAAATTTAGCATAGTTTGTTCTAACAAGAATCAGACAATTTGCACATGATCAATTCTCAATGACATTGCAATCATGGTCATTACAAAAATTGACCAAAATTTGAACAAGAATCAAATTTTTTTTTTTACAAAAGGAGAGAGGTAAGAGGAGAGGATTACATGCTTGTGCTCACTGCAAGTACAGACGGTGAAGAGAGGACCAAAATTTGAACAAGAATCAATTTTTTTTTATACCGCTATAAATTCAATTCCCAATCATCAAAAGGTGGAGAGAGGAGGAACCCTAAATTTGAAATTAGGGAAAAACCCTAATTTAGCCCCAATTCATGAACCCTAGATGAAAGGAGAGATGAGATAATAGGATTGTGCACCTGCTATTAGCGCCTCCTCCACTGCCAGCCATCGCCACCACTCCCTCTTCATCCTCGTTGTCGTCGTCGAACTAGAAATCAAGCTCCGCGCCTCTTCCTCTCTGAGATTTTTGCTCTGCGAAAATTTTCCTCATCAGGCAAGAAGAGGGGTATGCTTGTGAGAGAAGAAGAGTATGCACCTGATATTAGTGCCTCCTCCACCACCGGTAATCGCCGCCAATCCCTCGTCCTCCTCGTCGTCTTCGAATTGGAGATGGAGCTCTGCGTTCTCTCTGTGCGAGTTTGGCTGTTTGAGTTTCGTTCATCTGGCGAGAATGGGAGAATGAGCGTCTTTTATTTCCCCTCAACTTCCTTGTAATTTGCAAGTTTTTTCCCAAACTTTACACCTTACTCCCAAATTTGCAATTTGGTTAAAACGCGGAACAAATTAAAACCCCAGGGTTACCTCGCGGATTTACCAAAAACTTTGGTTACCTGGCGGATTTGACAAAACCCTAGGGCTACCCGGCGGAATTTCCGAAAAAATTAAGAATAAAAGATTTAGACCCTTTAACTTTTGCATTTAAGGACACGACATTTGTGGCTTGTTTGGTTGAACATAGGAAGTATGCTTCCTAGGAAGTTACTTCCCACGAATTCAATTCCCATGAATTATAATTCTCATAAAATTTAAAAAGTTGTTTGGTTAAGTTATAAGATGTAGGGAATTTAAAGGGAGGAAGTTGAATTTTTCCATTAAAAAATGGTAGAATTGCAACTTACCTAGTCCCCCTAGGTAAGTGAAATTCCTCCATGTTGTAGGAATTGGAATTTCCGAAAAGTCAAATTAATGGATTTTTTCGTGTTAAAAAAAACAACCAAACACAGATATTTATTCTATTTTCTGGGTTTTCTAATTTCCTGGGTTTTTTAAATTGTAACCAAACGAGCTCTCGAGTATATGCATATATTGTTTTTGTTCATTGTAGGGGAAATATTAACAATTTTGCATTTCTCATAGTTGTGGGAACCGACTTTCCTTTGAACCTTTCAAAAGATTGCTTTGTGCTCATACTATTTTTAAGAATTTAAGTTATGGAAAAAGTTGCAAATTTTATATAACTGTTAATATTTTAATTAATTTCTTTCTCCTGAACCTTTCATATTGGTATATGTGTCCTTATCAAATAGACTTAACTAATGTTAAATGTATAAAAGCTCGATTCTTAGGTTGGTTGCTTTAATTAAAATAGTAGCTAACAAGTAAAGATGAAATGGTCATAAAGCTCCACATTGTTAACTCTTACTCATACATGCAATATTTATATCAACAATAATTTATCACGTTGAAATTTTCTAATGAAATTAAGTTCATTAACTATTTTGATTCTTTTTTTTATTAGCACACTACTATATGCCCTTTATATACGTAGTGCACACGCCTGAGTAGTCTAGCACACAAATAAAGTGAGGTTCATTATAAAACCAAAGTTCACCAACTTGTATATTAAGACTTGTTATATGCATCTTTCAACGTGAGACTCTTTTTGATCTAATTCACATCTCTTAACATTATGAAGAATTTAATTGATGGGAGGTCTACTAATTAATATGTGCCTCCTATGAATAAAATTATAAGGAGTATATAATAGTAACTCATAATTCTTTTTTTTTTTTTTGTAAATATAACTCATAAATCTTTAACGAAATTAAAATAATTAACTATTTGATTCTTGATTTTTTTTGTTAATTAATGTTTATGTTTATGCCCTTTATGGGGATTTTAATTGAGGAGGCCTACTAATTAATTAGTACGTGCTCTCCTATAGTCCTATGGATATATCGACAAAATAGATATATGATATTTTGACCCTTTAATTTGGTCCTTGTAATTATATATGTCATTTTTTGTGAATTATATTTTAATTTTTGAAACACAACCATCTAAATCTTAGATAGATCAAAACCTTTTTTTATTAAAAAAATTTAATTTTGACAAATATTCATTGCATGTGAAGCTATAATGAACCGAATTAAGGA
This sequence comes from Persicaria tinctoria, assembly GCA_037127255.1. Classification (NCBI taxonomy): domain Eukaryota; kingdom Viridiplantae; phylum Streptophyta; class Magnoliopsida; order Caryophyllales; family Polygonaceae; genus Persicaria; species Persicaria tinctoria. The sequence goes on from JBANSL010000001.1 coordinate 84,251,146, forward strand.
CTGGTGCACATGGCCACTAAGCCACTAAATCTATCATAATTGCAAATTCAAGATCATATTATCCCTACAACATAATAGCAAAAGCAATGTTTGTTGAAAAGAATGGTCCACGTGTCTAGCAAAAGTTTTTTTTGAGTTTTTTGAGGTTTTTGTAGAGATTTTCTAGGCAGTTTTTTAATTAATTTTTTTTTTAAGCAGTTATCTCCCCTAATCACACCCCACACGTTCTATCTCTCTCCCACTCTACGCTCTCCAACTCCCTCTCAATCACAACCGCTAGGAGGAAAAGACTCGGAAGATCTCCATCTTCCCCGAGGTTTTGCCCGCCATCGCAGATTTTTTGAAGTAAGCAGCGACTTCGTCTTCTTCAAGCTTTTAGGGTTGCGCGTCTTGCCCAGTCTTCTCCCGAACGAAGTTCTTCCCGCTCAGCCTTCCTTCCGATCTTTGTTGTACATTTCGGTGAGGGAGAAACTGCTCAGCCTTCCTTCCGATTTCCAATTAACCACCTCGAGTTTGGTCGAGCGAGCGACGAAGGTGAGGGAGAAACCGCCGTCTCTCGCCAAGTTGAATCCTCCACGGAAATCTCCCACCACTAGGTTACCTATATTAAAGTTAGGGTTTTTAACCCATGGAAGTATGTAATTGAATTTGTTCTTCAAGTTTTTGTAATTAGGGTTTTGTTGAATGATATTGGAGATTTCGATTTCAATCAAGGGTTGGTTGGGGATTTTCCTAAAGGGTTCGGACTCAGGCTGATATCGATTTTTTTGGAGAAGCGGAGGACAACCAATTGGCGAGTTGAACCAGATTCGAGTCTTCGGTGGTTAAGAGGGGTCGTGAGCGTTGTCGTCGGGAAGAACTCCGGTGGTTACGACAGGGCGAGGCTCGGTCGTGGCTTGGTGGAGGGAGGAGGCATGGCGGAGGCGAGCGACAGAGGAGGAGCTACCGGCAGCACAAGTATGTATTTGATTTGTAGTTTCTTTTCCCTTTCGGCTCCTTCCATTCTCTCCTTCCTGCTCAGTTCTCACTCCTTCACGTTCTTTCAAAGATAAGAAATTAATGCCAGGAAACCTCTCTTTCAAGGAACCCTGGAAGCAAACCCGTCACCACCATCTTCATCTGTTCGGCGGCGCGCTGGTTTCATAATTTTCATTATATGTGCAATTAGGGTTGGGAGAATGGATTTATTTCATTTATAAGTGGAATTTCACTTGGATGGTTGTTGAATTGTTTTAGTGGTAGACATGGCGTGATCTTTGAAACTCTTGGCTCCCTCCTCACTTTGCTTCTAGTGGGGCATGAGATGTTTTTAGGCAATTTTTCATGGATGCAATGATAGTTGTTAAAGGTGAATGAACATTTTTTGCCTTTGTGTTATTGTTCCTTGCAGCTTGAATAAGAATTTTGTTATGTTCATTATTATTGTTCCACTTTCTAATCTACTTCTTTTTAAATGCAGATCTTCGATCTGTGTATATCATTGTCTTTTCTTGGTCAATTGGACCCCAACGAATCTTCTCAAGTATCCCTGAACTGTTTTTCACTGTCCTTTGCTGGTATTTCTGATGACGAAGCACCCTTCTGTGAGCTTTCCGACTGCAACAAACCTACTGAAGGTTGTGGCATTTTGGTTGATCTCACTGGGAGAAGCAGATGGCAACCATTCTCTACTTGGTCAGGTAAGAACACTGAACACTATTGAATGATTTTACCTGCATTGGCATTTTTCAAGTGTGATTTTGTACACTTTCAAGCATGACTTATCACTGATATAGAAACGAATTGGAGGTACTTAATCACCGAAATCACAACGTTTTGTATGATCATCCAGTTATCCATAAACACTTTCTAATAGTCATTTGTGTATTTTTTTTTCATCTTATTCACATGCTGTTTCAGAAATATCTAGAGGCTGATCTTTTTGGCTCAAGGACAATCTTCGGAAACTCCTCTTTATATTGTTACAGAAGGGCATGAACACCAAAGTTCTTAACTCGATTTTTTCCCTGCAACTCCTCGAAAACGAAGGTAATGAAGCTTTCCAATAGTTCCACATATTGGTATAAAGTCTGAATATATATTTGGATTTCATCTTGACAGATTCATGGTAACTCTTTCAAAAGAAAGCTTGCTATTCTTAAGGGATAAAAGCACAAAATGGAAGTAAGCAGTTGATCCATAAATGTAACCTCTGTCCAGGGATCTCCAAGGAACTCATGGAGAGGATATCAATCCTGTTATACCCAAAATGTATCCAGGAGCAGATATGTCAGTTCCATTGGGACACCACGAAGCTATATCCAACATCAAGTGTTTCCGAAATGCCATTTAGTAGGCGATTTTTCAGTCCAGCTCATGTATCTAAGAATCTTTTTTCAGGGGAATCTCCTAGCTATCATGGGCGTATTGGCTTCCTTGGTATTGAAATCATGGGCGATCCCATGGCTCAGAATCCCTTGGAGGGATTGAGAGTATAGGATGAGAGAGGGAATGTGCTTGCTTATTCAGTAATTGAAGAAATAGTAGGCTCAGCTTCACTCTAGAAAGAATGTAATGATTGCTGCCTGCTCATGGGAATTAATTGAGGTCTATTATCATGTACCTTGAAAGTTTAACTCCTCACGGGGTAAAAAAAAATATCTCCTCGCGAACGTTAAAGTTTCACTTGGCAAGAACTTTTTCTTTGCTCATTCATTATAGAAATTATGACCTTGATTCTCGAGAGGCCATGAGCTTGGATATATCTACTGGCGTGCCTTTTCTCTACATCTATACAGAGAAAGAGTTTAAAAGGAAAGGATGCCCTATTGGACCTGCAGAGGCTGGTGATATGCTTATACAAGGGTATGATGTTTCTTGAATTATTAAAAAGCATTACCAGGCCTCTATATGATTGATACTCTGTAGTAGATAACAAATGAAGTGATGATCATGTCTAAGGAGCTCAAATTTTTGGGTTTCTTCTCACTCCTTTTATGACCTCTTATGCTTTAATTTGATTTTTCTTATATTAACATTTGAGCAAGTATGTACAATCCATTATGCTAATTAGTTTAAGAAACTTGGTAGGTTTCTTACCCTGAACACCTTCGTTCCAAATGATGAAGATATTTATGGGTATTTTACACGATTAATGATTAAGTGATGCGTTTTGTGCTTTCGATTACTTACTATATGTTGTGTTTTGTGTTGTTGTTTAGCTACCAATGTTGTTCATCAGCTGTTCGACGTCTCTCAGGATTAAACGCTTAAGGTTCGTACCCTCTCCATACATATTTTATTATAATCTTTTAGATGAAATCAAGTTATTCGTCTAGTACAAATTTAGGTTCTTTATATTTTTTTATTTTGATGTCATCAATTGTTAAAGGGTTTCAATGGATAACACATTAACACACTTTCAATGTCTGCACATTGGTTAAGGTAAATTAGTCTTTGTCTGAAATAGATATCATGTGAGAAAGTTCTTGGAGTTGTAATGTCAGTACTATTGCATTATATTGCTAAGAATCCTAAGGATTTTTAGATATTTGCTTTGCTGACTTTCACGTGGACAACATGAAAAATGCACCCGAAAAGCTTCTACTTGTATGTGCACATTTTAAACTTCTAATATGTTTTAATAAGATAACTTCTAGGAGATCTTGTCTTTGGACCTTTTTCCCTTAAACTGATATGGATGAAAGCAAAAGGGTAATCATTAGTGTGTTGTTTTCATTCCTTGTCATTTGTCTATTTGTTTTACTAATCAAGATTACTTGCAGGTTGTTCCTACTTCACAATATTAAGCCCTTGCTGATGAGTACGTGATCAAGTTCTTTGAAACAGTTAGGTCATTTAAATGGAGGCATTTAAACTATTAAAAGGTATTTTATTTTCTAATGATGCAGAAAACATGAAATCCTGCAGAGTGCTAAGTCAAAGTTGAAATTAGGATAGAAATTAAGGTGTATGTCTTCTTTTCTCTCAAAGGTTGCTGAGCTCTTAAAGATTCCGACAACACATGCTTTTACTGCATTATATCTATCCTTGCTAACCTAATATGTGTCTGCCTTTCGAAGCTTGAATTGTAACTTGAAGTGTATAAAAGTTGTTTGTCCATACCTTCTCAATAAGGTCTTTTTCTTAGTTCCCATGCAGTTTTGATGGATTTTTTCGTTCTCTTTCCCAAATTCATGTGAATTCTAGCAATTTGTCTTCCTCTGGTGACCCTGCTGGTGTTATTTTGATAGCACAAGCTACTGGAAAATTATGTGTGTCCCCTTGGCGTGAGAAAAATTTTAATGCTGCTGGTGTGGCTGCTGCAAATGGAGTGCATGGTAATTAAACATCAAAGTGGGGATGTGTCTATGACGGCAAGAAAAAAGGAGAAAGGGAGCTGTTCTAGGACAACAATGGAGCATGCTATTTCAGACAAAGGGAGCTGTCTACTATTGTATAACTCAGCAGGATATGGTGCTGCCTTCTAAGTTCAAGACAAATGGATTGAGCGATGAGGGAAGGGAGGATCCAAGACAGCTAGGACCAGAAGTATGACAACAAAGGGGGTTGAAATTGTGATAGTCCCATCTGATTTTAGTGTTGCTGATTGTGTTAAAGATATATGGTTAATGTTGCTGTTTCAAATTCAGGATCCATTTTGTGGGTGGCAAGTCCACTGAATTCGGTTCGATTTATGATTCGGTTAAGAATGACAAGAAATACGAGCCTAAGTATACGCTTATTAGGGCAAGTCTAGATCTATTGCTTGATTGCTTGAATGATAATTTGATAGTAAAATAGTGTAATTGTGTAAACAGAAGAGAATTTCATCTCTCCTTTTAGTCTTAAGATGGTTTTGCTATCACTTTCATGGAATTCATTTAACTTCTTTTGTGATGTTGAAGAGTTCTGTGTTTATTATTGTTGTCTCTTTTTCCTTGTCCCTTTTCATTGATTTCAATGTCTACGATCAACCCTTCATCTCCGTTCAGCACCAAAGGTAAGCCTTCCTTGTAAATTCTTGTGTTTAGATACAAATTTAAGTTTATGCTACTTGGCATTTTGATCACATGAAAATTGCTTGCAAATTTTTATTTGATAAATTTCAAATTAACTTTTAGATTCATCTATGATGCTACTTAGCCTTTGATATTAAATATTCCATTTTAATTTATGAATTGGTTTTTGGACTGTTGATGAAGATTTCTACATGACTCGGTTTTTAATAGGCAGTTTCGCACCAATGCTTAAGACATGATTCTGTTGCTAATGCAGGTTCGGTTTTACTACTCATTCAGTTCTTCTGGATATAACTTTTGCTTACTCGTGGAATACAAATAAATATAGGCTTATCTAGTACCAAAGTAATCCAACAACACACCCAACAATCAATAGACATGCGGACCATGACAACAATGATGATAATTTTAAGCATCAAAGGCATCCAGAAAGCTGATTTTTAGAATAAAACACATCAAGAAAACATATAAACACATGGTAGGATTCAATGGGTAAAAGAAATATAATTTTAAATTATTCCATTATAAAAAAATAAATTTTTATATAATAATATGTATTTTCGTATAAAATATTTTATAAATCACGTGCATTTACGTCGTTTTTGTTCACTTTCATCACATCATTATCAACATATGTACTGTATTGTATTTATATGATCATATTCAACATCTTTAATTAGTAATTTGGGGAAAATTGTATTTATATTATTATAATTTATACAACATATATATATATATATATATATATATATATATATATATATATATATATATATATATATATATATATATATATATATATATATATATATATATATAACGTATACGTAACTTTGCTTAAAATATTGTATAAATTTCATGCGTGACACGTGAGTACTATGTTTCACATCCATCATATAAACTGCATTGATTTATACGATAACATTTGAAAATTATGATTAGTGTTAATAGAGAATTTTTTAAAATCCCGTGCGTAGCGCACGGGGTAAAGACTAGTTAGTATAATAAATGATCGACCATCAACTTTTATGATGATGAAAATTCTTAATTGTTTTTTTAATCATAACAAAGTTCCATTGATTTTAGAGGAAGTTGGGCCGGCAAGCCCAATTTTCTTAATCAATTAACCCAATATCTATCGGGTAGTACATATTAGGGTTAATTGCGCTAAATATCCTGACCTTTATGGATAGTTGCGTTTAATATCCCGATTTTGTAAAATTTCACGAAATATCCTGACCTTTGGTGTTAGTTGCGCTCTCTACCCTAGATAGATTTCTTAAATTAAAAAATTACATAAATAATGGAAAAATTACACAAAATCACCCATATTCATAAAATATTTTCAATAAACCCCTAATATATTTAACCCCCCCCCCCCCCCCCCCCCAAAAAAAAGCCAAAAATCATTTCTAATAGATAACATCTACTCCCATAATTATTATAATTATTGAAAATAATTAATTTTATTATTTTTCTTCATAATATGTGTTATCAAAAAATCTATGTTTATATATACCGATCTATAAATGTGAATTTGTACATATATTCTCTATATATTATTTTATATATATTTTATTTTTGTTCCATATTATTTTATATATACTAAAACTAATACATAACATCTTATGTGGAATCTTGAGAAAATATTTCTCATCTAAATTCCATAACATTAAAAAAGGATTCTATAAAAAATGCTAACTATACATATATGAAATATAATACTTTAAAAAAATATATATATATTTTTTAAAAAGAAATAGTAAAATACGGAGTATATGATAATTATTTATAATTAATAAAGATATGATAAACATATATTAAAAATAGGAAAATTGGGTATATACTCATGAAAACTTGATTAATTAGGCATATAATATGATACTTACATATTAATCTTACTAAATTATAACTATGGTTTTATAAAATAAATTTTTAAGGAATATAAGGTATGATAAGAAACAAGTTTATTTTTAAATAATCGATCTTATTTTAATTTTTTAGAGCACGCATTTTTATATGTTTGGTATAAATTTCCTTTTTATTTTGATTAAAATGGGGATTATAGAATTTTTTTTAAATATAAATATGGGTGCTTTTGTGTAATTTTTCCATTATTTGTGTAATTTTTTAATTTAAGAAATCTATATAGGGTAGAGAGCGCAACTATCCACAAAGGTCAGGATATTTCGTGAAATCTTACAAGGTCGGGATATTAAGCGCCACTATCCACAAAGGTCAGGATATTTAGCGCAATTAACCCTACATATTAACCCAACGTCCTAGGGGGCAGTTTTTTGACATTTACTAGGTGTGGTCTTTCTCTTTTGTTTCTCCCTCGATTTTGAGTTTTATGTGTTGTTACTTTCGATCAATTTTCATCTTCTCTTTCACTCTCAATCATCATTTTCGTCTCCTATTACTGAACAACAATGGCATGTGAAGGTTAGTTTACTTGCAATGTTGTTTTTTTTGTTAGGGTTTCTGCTCATGCATGAACAAGGGTTTGGCTGTTTAACTTCTTTTTTAACCTATAGATCAATTCTTTGTAATGCATTTCAATGTTGTGTAGGAGCTAGCGTGGCTGGTTTAGAAAAATACAAGAACAAGTTCAATGTGAGTGTAGTTTATTTTATCCGTGTTGTTATATTTTTTTAGTTTGTCCGTTTTTTTTTCCGGCAATGTCAGGTGTGTATGTGTTTATGTTGATGGTGTGTAGGATTATTTGTATTGACTTAGTGATGAAGGATGGTTCCCTACTCGGTGTAATCTATACTCTTACCCTGATGTTTGTGAAATCATTAGAAAAGGGTTGCCAGCTGGCAATATTCAGTCGCCGAAGAATAGTTGTTTTGGTTTAATTTTTCAGTATGCCTCCAAGCTTTGTTTTAATTTTCAATTAGTTCATCATATGGCTATGCATGAGATTGTAACTGACAAATTGTGGGAATTTTGGGTTAAAATTGGTGGTCTTTTGTCTCATTTTTCTTTAGTTGAGTTTCATCTTATAACTGGTCTTCCAATTATAGAATATGATCCTTCTCCTTTTAAGCTTGTTATATTTAAAGAGTTCTTTGGCAAGGCCATTGTGTCTTATTCTGATATTGTTAACATTTTTAAAGCTAAGCCTAAAAAGACTCCAAAAAAGTTAGTAATAGCAATGCTGCTGATTATTGGGAAGGTTGGTTGTCTAAACGGTCTGAAGTTGTCAGCTTAGACCATTTAGCGCTTGCGTGTGATTTCTGAAAATTTTAAAAAGTATCATTGGGATCGTGAATGTTCTTAGCAGTTGTTCAAATGTTTGAGGAAGGTGCCATCGATCTGTTGACATGTTTGGAAAAGAAAAGGGTCTATATGTGATGCATGACAATTCATTAGCTTTCTATGTGATTTTTTTATTCACTTTTGGCTTGCACTACTCATAGTTTATTTGTCTGTCAGTAATCTGTCATGTTGAAAATAATGTTGGTTGGTGTGTGTAATGTGTTTAATAGATCTGGATTCTTGAAACTTTCCCATCTATTGCTCAAATGCTTGGATGTAGTTTTCATTATATTGATAACGAACCAATCTCTTTGCATTGGGTTTGTAACACTATAATTAAGTAAGTGTGAAGAAATCTTTGTTCGATGGGGTAGTAGTAAGTTTTTATCCTTTGTTTAGTTCTTTTTCAGCTATTTGTTATTATTTGTCATGCTATGTTTATTCCTTTGTCAACTATCTGTCATTTACTTGATTTTTCAACATTCTTGTATTTATGTGAAACAAGCCCTATTTTATCCAAAGTATGCTGAATTCTCAAGGATGGGTGGGATGGATTTTCACGAAGAAGTTGAAGAACAATTTCTTGACTCTCTTTGCCTTGAAAGTTATTGTGAATATCGATTAGATCCTCCTTATCATGTGAGGCATGTTAGGAAAGATTTTTACTTGAAGTTTATAGGAGGTAATGTCCCTTGTGCTTCTATACCTGCATCTACCGGCCCACTCCTTCTCCGGACTTTTCAGTTCCATTCGCAGTCCCCTTGACACGTTCTAGTGATAAACGTAAGGGTTTTGATCTTGGGGCTGCTAAGGTTGGGAAAAAGAGACAGAAGAGCAGGTCAGATCCTTCTGTCATTATGATGAGGGGTTGGTCTCCACGGTTGGATGCTGCCATCAAGAAGAAGAAGTGCCTATATGAGAAAGATGCGAATGATGGTGCATCTAACCAAGGCCTTAAGGGAGCTGAAAATGGGGATGCTGAAAATGACAGAGTTGACAAATGGGAGATACTTGTATGGGCTAAGGATTTGTGCTTGAAGCTTGAGGGAAAGTTTCAAATGATTTCAAATAGAGTTGTAATTTTAGAGAACAAAGTTGAAGGTTCGATAATGTATAACAAAGTAATATAAAGATACTCTAGAAGCGGGGTTGAATAGAATATGCCGGATTTTCGCAGATAATCTCAAGACTTTTGAAGCACTTGCAAAACCCTTTGAGAGTAGACGTAATTCGCTCTTCTGGAAAACCTGAATTACAACAGAGTTATACAATTCGAAACAAGTGCGGGATTATGGTAAAGCATTAAGTAAAGGACGCAACGAATTGTTAATGAGGTTCGGCACGAACTTGGCCTACGTCCCAGCCTAGAGTTCTTCCACAACCCTAGGATTCAACCGGCTTTATTGATTCACAAGACTTAGGATCCTAATAGCTCACCGAGAAGCCTCTCTCCTATACAATTGCAATCTAGTCAACTCACGTTCCCTTGGAGTCCTAGACCAATCTAGAAGAGCCCCACCTTTCTTAGCTATCTAGTACAATCCTCTTACACTTCGTGAATCAATCGCCTAGTGTCCACTTCCTGAGTTACAAACTCTCGAGCATAACACTCTCTCGAAATATATCCTATAAGCTCACTGTGTATCTCTCAAATGCTTTGAAACAAAATATAAGACTCTTAAGAACAAGCAGAGAGAACACGCTGAAGAGAGATCGTAAACTTGAGGGCTGATTGTGCAATGATATTCGTAAGTGTCTGTCAGTCCTCTCTCTCTTCTTCATCTCCTTTTATACTTGATCAAATCGGTGTCAATCGAAGGAAGGATCTTTTCATAACGGCTACTTCAGATCATGGCCAAAGACTATCTTCGCAATCTTCTAAAGATGCAAAATGTGAAGCCCCAATCCAGCCGATTTGATTCTTCATATTCTTCAGCTTTAAGGAAGGAGATATCTTGAAATCTTTGATGTATGGTTAGCATATAATATATAGAATAATATTCGGACACCATACTTATATAATATAAGATAATAAAATACATACAATACAGGTTTTGAATTTCATCAGTACAGTTGTAGCTTCAAGATCTTTGGCACAAGATGAGTGTCAAAGCCTTTGAAACCATTTCCGATTTTCATCAAGAGAGTGGAGTTATCAAAAGTCACTGAACTTGCGAACAAAGTTACTGACCTTTCTGATAATTTGTTTTGTGATCGAGAGGGTAAAAAAGGTGGTGGGAAATAACAAAAGGTTGGTATTAATGGGTTGTTTCCTACTCCATCCATCCGAAAAAATATGTTATTTACTATTCACACATGTTTTTTTATAATGATAAAAACTATATAAAATATCCATTTTTATAATAATTTAAACAATTTTGTACGTACTTATTAATAGTAACTACGAAATTCTGAAAAAATTATTTAAAAAATGAATATTTTATATAGTTTTTATCATCCAAAAAAACGTACGTGAATAGTAAATGACATGTTTGCCAAACGGATGGAATAAATCTTTTCTCAAAATCCGATTTTATTTCCTTTTTTTTTCATATTTTCGTCACCTATTACTTTCGTTATAATTTTCTTTTTTCTTCTTCCACGTGTCATGCGACAAAAGTAGTTGGAGTTGGTACCAGTCAGTTGAAAGTGCCTCACCTTGTCCCTTTAGAAGTTGGGTCTTATTAGCTATATATTAAACATGTGTGATCTAGTGAAATTTGATTGTCATGCTTGTTGAACAATGTTTCAATAGTCTTTTCTTTCCATCCATATTTTTTTTTAAAATTTGATGGGTTGTGATAGGTATTGCTTTGAAGTTCTATGGAGATCGAACGACGATGTGAATGCATGGTTTTTCGTATAAATATTTGAGAAAGGAGAATTTGCTCTTGGACTATCATACTATTATTTCATAGATATTAATATCGGTCTTATGTCCGAGGTTAATATTTGCATACTATATGACTACATTTTCAGCTATCTCTCACAAATTTGCTCTCGATCTTGCCCTCGAAGAAAATTCAATTGTTTTGAGCTTATATGCCTACAAATATACCCGCGCATATATAATTTGAGGTTATTTAGCCTCATTGTTAGCTCCCAAAAAAGTCGTAACTATTTAGGATCAAACTTACCCTCGAAATTAGCCTCGTCATATATATTTAGTTGTTACGTACCCTCAACTCTACCCTCCAAAAAATATTCGATCCTATATGCCCTCACAATTAGCCTCGAATGTACCCTCTAACAACTTCATGGTTAACACCGCTTGGCAATAGCTTCAAAATATTGCCCTCGAAATTTATTCCGAGGCTAATGTACCCTCGACGACACCCTCGAAATATACATTCGTGGTTATATAGCATGGAAAAATAGCCATGATTTTATTTCAATGGTATTTAGGCTCCAAATATTTTTTCGAGCCCAAATTCGAGGGTATTGGCTACAATGATACCCTTGAAATAATTGGTAGTTAAACACTTCGAGGCTATATAGCATTTTTCTAGTAGTGTCATGTGTATTAGTTTTTTAGAGTGGGGATATCCATGAGATTAACAGTCATTCTTGAATTAAGTTAATTAGTGTTGTGAATCTGCTCGGAGGTGGCTCATTTCCGCCTTTCTTTCCATGTTGGGCATTTTGTTCAGGTCGCCAATAATAACATAGGCATGGAATTTCAAGATTAGTGATGAGAGTATGAGACCTAAAAAGAGGTCATAATTAAGGATATCTTTCTTTATATATTGGTTCTTGAGAAGGTTTCTAAATAAAACTGTTGAGAATATGAGTTGGATAGATAAGTGAATGAGTTACTCCCTCTAACACTAATTGGTTTTAGGATGGAATTCTAGTCGGCTTGTGTGTTCAGTTTGGTTGGCGTGTGTTGCGCTTGGACGTGCATGATCGACCCACTGTTATTCCATATTGACATAGGATTGAGATCGAGTAGCATCTTTAAGAGTTTAAGTTGATGGTTTTTCGGTTTTTCCATATGATGCAAAGCCCACCTAGATATCTTAATTTGATAGTAAATCTTTGGATAAATTTAATAACTTCTACTTTTCTACTATAACGATGAGCACACAAGGTACTATGGTTGTTATTCGAGCCGAACGAGTCGGATATTGCTTGTTTATATTCAGTTCATTTAAGATATGAACGAGCTCGAGTTGAACCTAAATTTTGACTCGAGCTTTAAAATGTGCTCATACTCGGCTCTTATAGGAAATGAACGAGCTAGAGCCGAGCGTTTTTCGAGCTTTAAGAAATTCTACTCATTAAAAGAAATTTTAAAAAAATATTAGAAATTCTATAAAATTCGAGTTATTCGAGTTTAATTCGAACGAGTCGTGCTTTGGATCGAACTTAAAAATATGATGCATACTCAACTCATTTAGAAAATGAACGAACTCTCGAGTCGAATTTTTTTCGAGCGCGTACAAGTCGATTTTCGAGCTACTCGTGTTCGTCTAACATCCCTACAAGTAGACCTGAGCATGGGCGTGCTTGGGCCGGGCCTAAGACCATTTTTCAGCCCACTGTACCGGGCCGGGCTTGGGCCAGGCCCGGTTATTGGGCCAACGACCTCGCCCAAGTCCGCCCACGTTGGCGGGCCGGGCTGCTCACTGGGCCAAATGAGCTTTTGTTATAAGTCACCAACAAACAAACAAATTCTACAAATCTCAAACAAAAGTCCCAACAAAAATCACACAAATATGGGATTGAATTGCTCCCATTGGAGTCCGTTTGAATGAAATCAATGAATATATTGATATTAATATAAAAGACTAAAATTTTCATCAAAAAAATATAAAAGACTAAAATTGGGCCAATATTAATATAGAAGACTAAAATTGGATCACTTGAATTCAGAGTTCGATTGAATTCGAAGTCCACTTCTCAAATATATAATTATATATATAATTATAATTATATATAATTATAATTATATATATATATATACCGGGCGGGCCTGTCGGCTCGCTTGTGCTAAACCCCCAACCCAAGCCCGGCCCGGTGGGCCTACCGGGCCGGGCCTATCGACCCGCTTGGACCAACTATTCTACCCAAGTCCACCCATTTTGTCCTTTTGTCGGACGGACTGGACGGACCAAGCGGGTTGGCTCAGGTCTGCTCAGGTCTACCTACAAGGTAGAGATCGACGAGAGATGTCCACCACTCCCGCCGTTCCAAAAAAGTAAATATTTTTTTTTTTTTTTGACGTGATGCAATATTGCAATTATTTATATAATTAACCGCCCCACGACCAAACAATGATTTAGGCCGGGTTACTATGGACTGTTATCTCCATTAACTTAGAAAAGTCTTTACTTTTATATAAGTACTTTGTTTGTTAATTTTTACTATTAACTTTAATTTCTCTAATCAAAATATTTAACCGGGACTAAAAGTAAAAATATATGCACGCTAGCACCCAACACCGGTTTGTCGATCCCCCTTTTTTTTTTTTTTAATTAATATGACCTTTTCACATGGATAGTAAGCAGGGGCGGATCCTTTTTAGGGCCAGTAGTGGCAGTCGCCCCCAATCGAAAATGAAATTTAACATACATATTCCTCTCGTCGATAGCTTCGGTTTGATATTATATAAGCTCAAATCCGATATCTAAGTAAAAAGTTATAAGCGTTTCAAATTTCAGCATTGAATTACAATATTTCCTACATCATTTACCAAACCGATATTTTTTTATTGTAATTATTATTTATTAATTTCATATCTTAATCATGAAATAAATCATGCAAATTCAGGATACATTACATAAAATATTTTTTTTTATCATAAATTTTCGCCCCCTCAATGAACAAGTTTATGATCCGCCACTGATAATAAGTCGTGCACCCACAAACGCACCTGATGTGTATTTCATCAAGGATACGTATATAAGAGTAATAAAGGTAGCCATTGCAGCAACTACTAGTTCTATACACATCTAGGGTGCACATGAGTAAAATTGTAAAAACAGCATTTGCAAACAACGGTTAATAGTTTTCTCTTTACTCTATAAATTTGTAGGGAGAGTTGCCACTTTTATCCTACAATCAAATATTCACTCCACAATCATTTTCATTGTTTCAAACATTAAAATATATGTGCAATAGATGATAAATCAGATAGCGAAGGTGAGAACAAACGGGTATATTTATTTCATTTTGTTATTTTGAACGCTTTATTTTAAGTTTATTTTTATTATAGGAAATGATATTAATTTAGATTAGACGATTAATTTAGCATTTATCTTTAGTGTTATACGAGCACCCCCGACAGGATCAATCGTTGTCACCCCCGACAGGATCAATCGTTGTCATATGCTATCTAACATCATGACTACATTTTGTTTCGGTAAGAAGAACATCTATTCTCTTTCCCAATTCTTCTATTTAAACAATCTTTTTACTCTTACAATCGTTTATAAATGATAGCGCATATTTAAATTAGGCAGGTATAATAGGTTGCATTTAGCGTAATTTAAATATCTATATTGCATATTTTGCATTTATATTTGCTATATTGGTGGAGTCGGAATCTACATTTTTAACGCGATTTTAGGTACATGAACATCTGATGAAGATGGAGGATGTGAGCCATGCAAAAGAGGAGTTTCAAGTGAAGGGCGTGAAGCTAGAGTCGAAGTTCGATCTAAAGCCTAAGTGAACAACAAGTAAATAGAAGTTATCGACCAACAAGATGAATTTGTAATGCACTTTCTGGATGCCTCAATGGTCCGATTGACTATTATAAATATGCGCTGGAAACTATTTCCGATAGCTACAACTTTTGTGTTGACATAGAGACCTAATTCTAAAAGAAAAAAAAATTGTGAACAATAGTCGCGCTGGCAGCCTATTAGTCGTGCCTTCGGTTCTGCCAACTCTAAAACCCTAAATCACCAAGTGTTCCATCTTTTCTTAGGATTTTCTATATTATGTTGGGCCGGTTTTGATGGATTATTTAAGGACTTCTTGGGTTTTATTTTAGAGAGATTTAATTCATAATTTAAGACTAATTCACATACTTTTGAGAAACAATACATAGGGGAGAGCCTCTATGGTTTTAAAGGGTTAAACTTTCTCTTGGTTGATTGATTGATATTGAAGCTTTCTACTTCAAAATTTTGTGAGATTTTTGTTACCATTGTTTTTCTAAGTAATTTCAATTCTCTACGTTGAATGCTTATGATTGATTTTGTGTATTGGAGTAGCTAACCAATTCAATATTTACTTGAATTCAATTTATTTGCTAGATTTATAGGGACGCTAGTTGAAGAATTTGGGTCTTAGTAGCAAATTGTGATCTTCTAGGGTGAGTTGACTTTAGTTTATTGCATGAGAATTGAAATACAATTGGTTATTGACTGCTTGCTTAGATTCAATTGTTCCTATTGAATTTCCTTGATGTACGTTCATTGCTATTGTTGGGTTGAATCTAGATAATTTCTAAGTTATTTATCATAAGGGTTTTTAGAGTCTAGTACGTTGACCTAATTAGTATTTGAAGGGAAGGAATTGAGAATTATATTACTAATATCAATTTTCATGATATATAGGTTGCTAAATCATAATAAAGTTAGAAAATATCAATGATCAGAATAAAAGTTAAAAGTTGATATTAATTAATCAAGTGAAACTATTTTCTCAATTGTTAACTTTACTATTTTATAGTTTATTTGGTTCTATCTAATCTCAATATTCAACCACCCCATTTTCTCTTGATTGGTAGATAGACATTACTTAGGATTTAGGAATACTTGATTCTCTATGAGATCGACTCCTTACTTGCCTTTCTTTCTCTTGATTGGTAGATAGACATTATGTTTTTATGGATTATTTCAAGTAGATGTTAATCCGAGGAGGAATTGAATGAGGATGCTTATGGATTAAGGAAGAGTCAATAAGAGAAAGAAAAATTAAGAGCATGGGAGCAGAGTCGAAATTCAAGAGCATAAGTGAAGGACAAGTCAACAGAAGTTGTCTTCCAACAAGCTAATTAAACCTGTTTCGCACTTTTTGGAGGCATCCCTGGTCCTATGGACTATTATAAGTCAGTTGAGTTCCCGTGTCTTGTGTCTTACTTTCTCCTTCCTATACCTCCTACTGACGATGCTCCAGAAAATAGCCCTATTAATCAACAGATATATGACGTCATAAGTAGACTACCCAACGCAAGACATCTGATGCACTCTGAAGCGTATCGCGATCATCTCACTTATCCTAAGTATAGCGGCCTACCAACATTGTGATCGGGGTTCTAGTTCTCATAAGCATAGACCTCTTAACATGACCCGCAAATACCTCATGGCTCCTTAGGGAAAAGACAAGCAACTCGCTGGCCTAGCACATCTCCGCTAACGGCGCCACGTGTAAAAACCCAACCCTCTAGCATGATGGCATGCGTTACACGTGTCTCTTGTCATTCCACGAGGTCGCCAGTCAGCTGCTCGCTTAGCCCTCTATAAATACCCCCGTGGAACCTCCAAACAAGCTAGGGATCCGATTGGAGAGGGAAGAAGAAGAGCTCTGCATATCTCCTTGACTTAAAATCCCTGGAGACGAGTTCTTAAGGTCTTTGATCGGAGAAGGACGTATCTGGAATAATAACATCATCTTACTTCCTCCAAGGACGACGATTGAACAGTAACCACCTCATCGCGAGCCAAAAGCATCACCGAGATCGCTTGGGTCAATCAGCGTGTAAACTGAGCATCACCTTCCTCGATTAGGCTTGCAGGTATTTTAGGACATTGTCACCCTGAGGTAATAAGTACAAGTGAAATTCCACGATCGCGTCACCTACCAACTTATGTTTTGTAAAAAAAAATGAAAACTAATTAGAATTTACAAAATTAAGGAAAAAAGGTGGAGAGGGGATAAGATGCGAGAAAGGACAGGGGGGACAGTAAGACACGGGACAGTGGATCCCGACCGATTATAAGTATGCATTAGAATGCTCTTTCCGAGAGCTACAACTTTTTGTGCTGATATCAATACCAAATCCAAAAGGGGAAAAATGTTGTGAACAATAGGCCGCCTCGCGGCTCGAAGGACAGAACTGATGATTTTGCTGATGGCCTAGGCCGCCCCGTGGCCTCCTGCATGTATGAAACACCGAATTTCCTTTTTTTTCTATCGTTTATCTAGATATTTTTATCTTATTTTTTGCCGACTTTCTTAGGCCTATTTAAGCACTTTTATGGTTGGTTTCTTAGACATCCAACTCAACATCTATTTCAAATCTAAGTCTTCATCTAATTCATCATTTAATAAACATTGCGTTTATCATTTGAGAAAACCCTAGACTGGAGCCTCCATGACCATGGAGAGCTAAATTCTTCCATTTCGTCTATGAATTGAAGCTTTAGTCGATAAGTTGTGAGATTTCTATTCTTGTTCTATATCTATTAATTTGTATTAATTCCCTTACAGTTATTTTTGAATATTATTGATTTCTTCTAGTTCGTGCAACTAGTTGAAATTATTGTTAAGATTTTATAGATTCCTTGTAGCGAACCTTAATCTATAGCGGTATTTCAGCAGGTCTTTTATGACTAGTATGAATAAATTGGTGTATAGAATACCTACATTGCCTTATTTTAAAGGGGCAATTTGCAAAATAGCCACGAAATAGGACCTAATTTGCAAAATGTCCACGTTTTGGGATAAATTTGTGAATTGTCTGCTATATATACTAATTTGATCCTAAATTGGCCCCAAATTCTGATTTTGGACAAACATAGAAACACGAGCTTGCCTCCCTCACTTGCCGGCCGCCGCCGAGATCCACCGAGATCCGATGCCACCTCTGGCCACCAGATCGCTCCTTGTCGTCGCCACCGCCGCTCCTCCTCTGGTCGCCGGAGTTCGCGGGGGTCGGGATCAAATATTTCGTCCTGGATTTCGCCGATCGAAGATCCACACTATGAAGGTCTGGATCTCGACCAAATCGGCGCATCCGTAAATTAATTGGATATGTGTGTGCTTGGAACGATTGCAATCGATCTGAATTGCAAAATCGAGCCCGGATCTGGTCGACATCTTCGGAGGCGGTGGCAGAGGCGGTGAGCGAGCCGGATCCGAGATCTCCTCCAGCGAGATGTGGACTCAAATCGTTGGCATCGAGGAGGAGAGGCCGAGCTCGGAGATTGATTCCTCTGGCTCGCCGGATCCATGGTGATCGAGGGAGGTCGCGCGAGGGCAGATCTCAGATCTGAGCCGAGGTCAAGCGAGGCGGAGCGAGCGAGCGAGCGAGGGAGGGAGCACTACTAAAAAAACAGGATTTAGCAACGGATGGTTAGCCACGGATTATAGATGACCCTGTATTCGTGGCTATTAGTGATGATATTGGCCACGACTGTTCCTGACCGTGGCTATATTCGTGGCTAATACTCATCTTGGTATGACATGCCAAAACATTCGTGGCTATTAGCAACGACACAGATGTCCGTAGCTGATTTCGTGGCTCGATATGTGTCAGTGTCAGTAAATAGTCACGAACGTAGCCACGAATGGGATTGTCGTGGCTGTTTTCGACGCTGATATGGCCACAACACAATATCCATCGCTAAATCTGTGGCTATTAATCATCGAAAATCAAGTGAATAAATGTGGTGAGCGGGCCTTGGATCACTAATTGTAGACGGGCCGGATATATATCTTGAATGACCTATCCGATGACCCTCGATCCGTGGCTGAATCCGGGTACAAACTCTTCCAAAATTTCTGGGCTCGGCCCATTAAAAGCTAGTGAAAGCCCAATATGACCATCTCAGCCCATTAAATTAAGTGGTGATTTAGCAACGATTGAATCCGTGGCTAAATTCGTGGCTATATCAAACCAAATATGACCATGTCTTTCCGGATTGGGCCATTGATCCAATTGGCCCATTGATGGACCCAAACACACCTATGATTTTTTTTTATATAAATTAACAAATGTTGAAAAAATATATATTAACTAATTAATAAATTCTGATGAGAATATTATTAAGATATTTTTTTGAGGAAAACTCATATAAGTGACTATAAAATGTTTAATAAAACCTTACATTAAGTAATAAATTTTTATTGGAATACTATAAGCGTATGTTTTGAGGAAAATTGATATAAGTTACTAATAAATGTTTAATAAAACCTTATATTGACTAGTAAATTCTTATTAGAATACTATAAGAGTATGTTTTGTGGAAACATCGTAGAAGTGTCTAATAAATGTTGAATAAAACATTATAGTAGGTAATAAATTCTTATTAGAATACTATAAGAGTATGTTTTGAGGAAAACTGATATAAGTAACTAATAAAAGTTTAATAAGATCTTATACTAAAGGTATGTTTTGAGGAAAACTCATATAAGTGACTAATAAATGTTTAATAAAACCTAATATTAAGTAGTAAATTCTTATTAGAATATTATAAGAGTATGTTTTGTGGAAAACTCATATAAGTGACTAATAAATATCTAATAAAACTTTATATTCACTAGTAAATTCTTATTAGAATACTATAATAGTATGTTTTGAGGAAAACTCATATAAGTGACGAATAAATGTATAATAAAACTTTATATTCACTAGTAAATTCTTATTAGAATAATATAATAGTGTGTTTTGAGGAAAACGCATATAAATGACTAATAAATGTTGAATAAAACCTTATATTGACTAGTAAATTCTTATTAGAATACTATAAGAGTATGTTTTGAGGAAAACTCATATAAGTTACTAATAAATGTCTAATAAAACTTTATATTAACTAATAAATTCTTATTAGAATACTATAAGAGTGTGTTAAGTGACTAATAAATGTTGAATAAAACCTTATATTGACTAGTAAATTCTTATTAGAATACTATAAGAGTATGTTTTGAGGAAAACTCATATAAGTGACTAATAAATGTTGAATAAAACACTATATTAACTTTTTTTTGGGTGTAAAAACACTATATTAACTAGTAAATTCTTTTTAGAATAATATAAGAGTGTGTTTTGAGGAAAACTCATATAATAAATGTTGAATAAAACCTTATATTGACTAGAAAATCTTTTTAGAATAATATAATAGCGTGTTTTGAGGAAAACTCGTATAAATGACTAATAAATGTTGAATAAAACCTTATATTGACTAGTAAATTCTTATTAGAATACTATAATAGTATGTTTTGTGGAAACATCATAGAAGTGACTAATAAATGTTGAATAAAGCTTATATTAACTAGTAAATACTTAGTAGAATAATATAAGAGTATGTTTTACGGAAAACTCATATAATTGACTAATAAATGTTTAATAAAACATTATACTAACTAGTAAATTCTACTATAAGAGTATGTTTTGAGGAGATCTCATATAAATGACTAATAAATGTTGAAAAATACATTATATTAACTAGTAAATTCTTATTAAAATACTATAAGAGTATGTTTTGAAGAAAAATCATATAATTGACTAATAAATATTGAATAAAGCTTATATTAACTAGTAAATACTTATTAGAATGATATAAGAGTATGTTTTGAGGAAAACTCATATAAGTGACTAATAAATGTTGAATAAAACCTTATATTAACTAGTAAATTCTTATTAAAATACTAAAAGAATATGTTTTGAGGAAAACTGATATAAGTAATGAATAAATGTTGAATAAAACCCTATATGAACTACTAAATTCTTATTAAAATACTATAAAAGTATGTTTTGAGGAAAACTCATATAAGTAACTAACAAATGTTTAATAAAACCTTATATTAACTAATAAATTCTTATTAGAACACTATAAGAGTATGTTTTGAAGAAAACTCATATAAGTAACTAACAAATTTTTAATAAAATCTTATATTAACTAATAAATTCTCATCAGAATACTATAAGGGTATGTTTTGGGGAAAAATCATATCAGTAATGAATAAATATTTAATAAAACTTTATATTAACTAATAAATTCTTATTAGAATATTATAAAAGTGTGTTTTGAGGAAAACTCATATAAGTAACTAACAAATGTTTAATAAAACCTTATATTAACTAAAAAATTCTTATTAGAATACTATAAGAGTATGTTTGAAGAAAACTCTTATAATTAACGAATAAATGTTTAATAATACCTTCTATTAGCCATTAAATTCTTATTAGAATACTATAAAAGTATGTTTTGACGAAAACTCATATAAGTAACGAATAAATATTTAATAATACCTTATATTAACTGCTATATTCTTATTAGAATACTATAAGAGTATGTTTTGAGGAAAACTCATATAAGTAACTAACAAATATTTCATAAAATCTTATATTAACTAATAAATTCTTATTAGAATACTATAAGAGTATTTTTTCGGATGACGATAAATCTTCCCTCCCATATGAATTAGTTTTGTTTTTATCTTTACCAAATTACAGATATTTCATATTAACTAGCTTTATTTTATTACCATGTTTAAAATACAATAATTTAATTTAATTCATAACTCTTAGCTATTTTTATGCTTTTGAAATAAATTTATTAGTTTGGATAAAAAAAGAAATAAGTTTATTAGTTGTACGGAATAAAATTTACAAGCTATGTTTATAAATATGAAACTTATACATGAAAATTAGTATGCACATAAATAGTTATAAAAAAATAGCATACACATGAATCGTAAAATAGTTAATTTATTAATTTACAAATCGATATTTGTATTATTTAACCAAATAAATTTGACATGAAAACATTCAAATATTATATGGATGATTAGCATAATTTTACTTTAATTTATAAGCATTTAAAGCCTTCATAATTTAATAAAGAAAATAATTTATATATGCTTTATATAATAAAATAAATTAATCAACCATACAAGAGTGCGGGTAAAATAAAACTAATATATAGTAAAAGTGAATATATGTCGAAAATTTTCTATGTGGAATTGGCGCTGAAATGAAATTGGTTTGGGCGGTATAATAAAGTTTTGAGAGGGAAATTGTTGGGCTTTCAAATTTTAGATGTGTGGGTGCGTGTAAAAACGAAACTTCACACTTTCTAACCCTAAAACTCTTCACCGCCTCTCCTCCTTCACACCGCATCTGAGCTGCTCCTTCATCACAAATTGAACGCCTCTCCTTCTTCACACAGACTCTTTTCTCTTCCTCCATTCTCGCCTCTACTCAAATACATTAATTTCTATCTTTCGGTGGGGATTCAATGTAAAGTTGCTTGCTTGGAATTAATTCCAAGAGTTGTCCACTTTCTTTCCAATCCAGATTTTCGTTTACTCTCTTCCACATAAATGGGTTGAACATGTTCGGATTTTCCCTTGGCCATTCAAGATCAATTATCATTCTCATTTGGGTGGGAATTCATGGAGATTCAGATTTTTACGGAAGGGTGAAAGAAGATTTCATGGTCTTATAGCTCATATCTGGGTTCTCTCACTTGCTCCAAGCTAGATCCACAACAACATGTGAAGATTCTCGTTCAGATGTGCTCTTGGTTGCTGATTTTCGACCAGATCTAAAGGACTTTTGCTATCATGGGTTAGTTCCGATCCTGTTGGTGTTGATTCACTTCATGACGTCTTCACTCTTG
Source organism: Persicaria tinctoria (assembly GCA_037127255.1). Taxonomy (NCBI): domain Eukaryota; kingdom Viridiplantae; phylum Streptophyta; class Magnoliopsida; order Caryophyllales; family Polygonaceae; genus Persicaria; species Persicaria tinctoria. The sequence goes on from JBANSL010000001.1 coordinate 84,273,989, forward strand.
AAGATTTTCGTCCAGATCTGAAGGTCTCTTGATCTCTTTGGTAAACCCACATCCTTCGGTGTGAATCGATTGCTATTAGCCCTTGACTCCCAAATCTCCAATGTTTGTCCCTTTCCTTCGCCTCTTGTTCACTTTATTTTCCAATTTTCTGTTTTTGTAATTGGTTGTATAGGTAAGCGGGTGGACGAAGAGGACGACGATACCGATGACAAGGACGGCGAGGGTGAGGATCCTCAACATGGCCGCCTGCAGCAGCTTCTTCATCCGGTCTCTTCTTCCTCATTTTCACAATTAGGGCTGTTTCACAGATTGTCCAAAAATGATTTGATTTTTAAATACCTAATTTTGATTTTGTTTAATTTCTTGGTGTTTTAGAATTGGGCAGATCCAAGCTCCCCAATTAAACTAAATATCGAAATACTTTATTTCTTCTAAATAGGTTAGAAATAAGAGATTTTGGGTTTACTGGACGAATACAATTTTATTTCATCTTACAGGCTTCAGATTATTTCATCTTAGAACCCTCATTGCAGTTCAATCCCTAGCTGGTCCAGTGTGAGGCATTGGGTGCAAGAACAAGGCGGAAGTTCTCAAACTAGTATCTAGATTCTTAAGATGTGTTGGTACCTTTTCTTATGTGTAGTATTTCTGGATGTTGTACATTATGTGTATGATGTTGTGTTTTGTATTTGGACGAGTTAACTATAACATTATATATATTCTCTATAATATAAATAGCGTATCCAAATAATCGCAACAACGTAAGCCATGAATTTAGCCACAACCCTGACAACGATGCCCACCTACGTAAGCCACGAATTTAGCCACAACCCTGACAACGATGCCCACCTTAAAACAAGAAACAACATCAGCAATGAACTTAGCCACGACATTTGCGATGACCATTTCCGACGCTGTTGTCGTCGCCACAGCCACGACATTAATAAGTCATACCTAGCCACGGAATTAGCCACGACAGTATGAGTTCGTTGCTATTTTCCGTTGCTACATCGGCCCGAATTTAGTCACGAGGCATATGGCTACGGATGGCCCGACCGTTGCTGAGTCCGTGGCTAAACCGGTTAGCCACGATCATTCGTTGCCGAATCCGTTGCTATTTTCCGTTGCTAAATCCTGTTTTTTTAGTAGTGGGGGCGGTGGTGAGCGAGCGACGGAGCGAGGGAGGGAGCGAGCGGCGCCGGAGCGAAGGAGGCCGAATCGAGCGAGGCCGGAGCGAGCCGGCGGCGGTGGCGGCGAGCGTGGATCTAGATGGGTTCTTCTTCGCAGAAATTGGGAGGAAGAAGAAGAAGAACTTTTTATGAAATTACAAAAATCACCCTACAAATATGAGAAATTAAAAAACTATCTATATTTTATTATGTGATCCATAATCTATATTTTTATTTTTATTTTTGCACAACAAAATGTTAAATTTGCACAACATACAATTATATTTACACAATTTATGGTTATATTTGCACGAAAAAATGTTAAAAAAATAAAAAATAAAACTAGACATGCTTCAATTTATTCTGAATCGCTTACAGTTTATTGAGAAAGTATGAAATTATATTGAGATAAAATAAGATCATGTTGAGTATAAATTCACAAGTCTCAATTGTTGTGCAAAAATAACATATAGTTGAGCAAAAATAAGATGATGCTCAGCAAAATTTCACCAATCCCCCATGTTGTGCAATTATTGTCTATTGATGACCAAAAATAAGACCATGTTGTGCAAAAATAAGAGCATGTTGAGCAATAATTTGTTGAGAAAGTATGAAATTATATTGAGATAAAATAAGATCATATTGAGAATGAATTCACAAGTCTCGATTGTTGTGCAAAAATAACATATAGTTGAGCAAAAATAAGATGATGTTGAGCAAAATTTCACCAATCCCTCATGTTGTGCAATTATTGTCTATTGATGAGCAAAAATAAGAGTACGTTGTGGAAATATAATCGTAAGTTGTGCAAATATGACCCCATTCTATTTTTTTTTTATTTTTTTTAACATTTTGTCGTGCAAATATAAGAGGATGTTGTGCAAATATGATCGTAAGTTGTGCAAATATGACCCTAGTCTACGTTTTTTTATATTCTCTTTAACTTTTTATCGTGCAAATATAAGAGTACTTTGTGCAAATATAACCGTAAATTGTGCAAATATAATCCAAGTCTAGTTTTTTTTTACATTTTGTCGTGAAAATATAAGAGTACGTTGTGCAAATATTATCCAAGTCTGGTTTTTTTTATTATTATTATTTTAACATTTTGTCGTGCAAATATAAGAGTATGTTGTGCAAATATAACCGTAAGTTATGCAAAGATGACCCATGTCTAGTTTTATTATTATTATTATTATTTTAACATTTTGTCGTGAAAGTATAAGAGTCGTGCAACTCTTACAATAGAGTCGTGCAACTCTTATAACAGAGTCGTGCAACTCTTACAACAGAGTCGTGCAACTCTTACAACAAGAGTCGTACAGATCTTAAACAGAGTCGTGCAGCTCTTACAACAGAGTCGTGCAACTCTTAAGACAGAGTCGTGCAACTCTTAAGACAAAGTCGTGCAACTCTTAAAACAGAGTCGGAGAGAGTCGTGCAACTCTTAAAACAAGAGTCGTGCAACTCTTACAACAAAGTCGTGCAACTCTTACAACAGAGTCATGCAACTCTTAAAACAGAGTCGTGCAACTCTTACAACAGAATCGTGCAACTCTTACAATTTTTTGTGGAAAATATAATATAATTTTTTCCGCTTTTTTTTCGTTTCAAAACTTTTTGTTGTGCAAAAATAACTTTACGTTGTGCACATATAACAATTTGTTGTGCAAATATACCTTTATGTTCTGCAAATGTAAAAATAAAAATATAGAAGATGTGAATCGTATAATAAAATATAGATAGTTTTTTTTCATTCTCATATTTATGGGTTAATTTTTGTAATTTTACAAAAATTATCATCTTCAACCTTTCTCGATGTAAAATTGAACAGACGCTTGGAGGAGGAGAACCGTTTGCTTGCGCCAGCCGCCCGGAGGAGAACCGCCTGCTCACGCCGTCTCGCTCGACCTCGCTCCGCATCGCTCAGATCTGGACCTCGCTCGACCTCGCTCCGAGTCGCCTCACCGCCTCGCCGCCTCGCTCGACACCACTCACTCGACCTTGGCTCAGATCTGAGATCCGGCCTCTTTCGACCTCACTCGCCTCACCAATTCAAGCAGATCTGGAAAACACGCATCCATTGCGAAGTCCAATTGCGCCTCCGATCTGATTCCAAGAGCAACAGGAGGAGTCCAATTGCGGGATTCCAGGAGGTGCAGTCCAATTGCAGCGCCTCCGATATGAGATCTCGGATTCCAGGAGGTGCAGTCCAATTGCGCCGTCGGATTCCAGGAGCAACATCGTCCAATTGCGCCGTCCAATTGCTTCTCGCTCCGCTCCATCGATCGCTCGCTCTCGGATCTCCGAGGAAGGCGCGGATCTGAGGAACGGGAAGAGGATGTAACGGCCCAGAATTATAATTTCCGGGTTACGTTTCAAGGGATGAAAACCCTTGTTCGGATCTTGCAATCCAGGTACGGGTCGAGGTTTCAAACTCATTTAAGATTAGTAGAAAGAGGGATTTCAAACCCTAAAAAAAACCTCGAAGGGCCATTGGGTACCCTTAATCTGTCCTAAGACTATGTCGTGGAATCCAATTTTATCAGATGAAATAAAACGGAAGCAAAGTTAAGATACAATGACACAACAGAATCGGGTCTGAACCAAATCATAAACAAGTGATTACCATTTGCCAAGTTAGAATATTAGTCAGGTTCTTTGATTCGCCCAAGGGTTTCCCGTCACATAAGCATGGAGCAAACAAGATCTGCAGAAATACCTTTAAAAGAAGAACGGGGAAAGGAGTCAGATCGAGCCACTCATGCGGGACCGGCAGTCCTCGCTGAGGCCACATAGTATGTGCTATACCTAATAAAGATGCTCTAATGCAATACCAAAGTCAAACACACTAGCATGCTCCTAATTCATAATAATGTGCAGAAATACTGTAAAGGGCCCAAGACAATGCCAACGGCATATCCCTCTCCTACCTCCACCCCTTCCGATAGGTGGAGACTGGCCAGCTCGTGAATGCATTCATTCATAATAGGGCGGCACGCATGCCTAACCCGCTCCACAATAAAGCCCGCAGGCATCTCATAATACAAGGAAGTTCATGACTCGATTGACTCAGGGTACCCGATGAGGCTGGGCTACCCTATGACCCTAGCAAAGACTCTAGGACTATCACAGATAACGGCCGTTCTGTTTCAAACGCATAAAGTAAACAGATGCTCAATCAATTAGTGCAACCTAAACATGATACTACATGGCATGCTTTTATGCATATGCAACACCTAACATAAAATGCAACAACAGGCATGAATGTCCAACCTGAGTAAGCCCCCTAGGGAACTTACCTGAAGATGCAGAACAGCAAGATAATACAAGCAAGGCCCAAATGCAAGTCCAGAACAATCCAAAAGCAATACACACCTATCATCAATTCATTTCCATAAGCTACCGGACCAATATTCATACGCACGAAATTCAAGTTCTCAACATACTCAAAAGCAACCGATAGTAAAACTGTTTTCCAAAACCTTTCCGAAGATCAACCAAAATCATTCTTCCAATTTCCTTCTCAAAACCAACATCATCAAGCCAAGACAAAATCCCGACATTTGAAATGACACTTTTAACATAGCTTCAAGATCAAGACCAAATAGTTCAATTTCCGTCAAATCCCTTCCTTAATTTTGAATACTAAAATAATATTTCAAAACTTATTTCCTAAAGTTTTCCAAACTCTTGAATATCAAGTTAGATCGAATCATCACTCATAATAACCTTCTCAATTCACACTTGACCCAAAAGAAATCCATTTTTCATTTATCAAGTCAATCTCCCATCTTTAACCTTTTCCAAATTATTTTCCTTTTTAGGGATTAAAGCCTAGTAATATTTTTTTTAATTCTCAAAATAATATTTTATTTTTCTAAATCTCATTACAAATATAATATATTTTATTTCATGTACTAAATAGTTATATCAAATATATATATATATGTACGTAAGTTCATCTTACAACATAATACCAACCAAAAGGCTCCAAAACTTTAGGCCCAATTCCGAAATGAAAGAAGAAGAAGACCCGGCCCACAGGTCCAAGCCCAGCCCAAACAAAACCCTAACCCAACCTGATTTGTCTTGAATGAACCAAACCGAACCGAGGAATAAAAGGAAATGGATGAACCGACCCAAACAAAAGAAAAAAAAAAACAAAACCAAACCGGCTACTGTTCATCTCCCTTCCAAAATCACTGTCAATCGGCAAAGGAAAGAGGGAAAGGGAGGGTGGCTCGGCGGCGACGACGCCGGGCTCCGGCCACTCGAGTCGAATACCCGACACACACAGACCAAAAAGGCAGGAAGAAGGAGGAGGAAGAAGCTCACTGAGGGCGCTCGAAAACGTCGCCGGAAAGAGCTCGCCGGAGTTCGATTGGTGCTCGGTTTGGCTTGTCGGATGCGGGATTCAACGATTCTAGGCCTAGGACAGAAAGAAAAGGTGTAAATGTGGGTGTTTACAAGATTTCGAAGCAAACAAAGAGGAAGGAGTGCCCTACCGAACCTTATGCGCGAACCAGTGGGGAAAGGAGGTCCACGACGGCTCCTAGGCCACGCTGGTGGCTCCTAGGCGACGCTGGTGGCTCCTGGGCGGCAAGAGGGTGGCGTGGTGGTCAGAAACCGAAGCTGGAGTGAAGGAAATTGAGGGGAGAGCGTTTTGTGTTTGAAAGTGAAAATGGGAGAAGTGTTTGGTTTCTTTGAAATTGAAAGGTGAACGGGGGAAAGTTGAATCCATTGGTCTTTAGTCAAAATTGTCAAGTAGGTTGTTTGTTTGCCAAATTAAGTAAATCGATTAGAGAAGGGGGATTTATAGATAGAATTTTACCCGATTAAGGGGGGTGATGACTTGGAATGGATAGGGATGAGAGAATATGACGGAAATTGTGGTTCCGAGTCGAAAAAAAAAAAATTGAATTTCCGACGATTGGTCTTTTGAATTCCGCTCTCTTGATCGATTATATTTTAGAACCCGAATAGGATAAGAATAGATGGAAGAGGACGGAACCGATCTACATCTGATTAAAATTGGACCGGAATTCGCTCTAAGAATTTCAAGTTAGATTTATTAAATTTAGGACGAGTTTCCCAAATTAATTCCGTTTTAAATTCATTTTTAATTTCTTTTTCCGAAAATTAGGACTTAAAAATCCGGGCCTTTACAGAGGAAGACGAAGATTGGAGGAGGAGAGGTGAGCGAGCCAGAAAACGCCGATCCACTTAATTAGATTAGGGTTATATAGCGGACATTTTGCTAATTTGTCCAAAAATGTGGACATTTTGCTAATTTGTTAAAAAAAAGTGCCTATTTGGCAAAATTTTCTATTTTAAAAGCTTACACTATATATTAGCTATCTTTTTTAAAAAAAAAAAAAGAATGCCTCCAGGATTTTACCAAACATTTTGGCCTATTGTGGGTCCCTCTATGTCAAAAGTTGTCAAGGCTTTTTTCACATCCGGCAAAATCCTTAAACAAATTAATCACACTTTTATTACCCTAATTCCTAAAAACGATGACCCGTCCATGGTGAATCATTACAGACCCATTAGTCTTTGCTCCACTGTCTACAAAGTTATTTCGAAAGTTTTATCTGCCAGACTCTCATTGGTTTTCGACAAACTTATACACCCTATTCAGGGCGCTTTCACCAAAGGCCGCTCGATACAGGATAATATCCTTATAGCTCATGAGATTTTTCATTTGTTTCGCTCACTTAAGGCTAAAACGGGCTCAGTTGCTATCAAACTGGACATGGAAAAGGCCTATGACCGAATTGAGTGGCCCTTTCTTTTCCAGGTATTAAACAAATTTGGATTTGATTCTGGATTTATGACCGAATTTGGATTTTCTTTTCCAGATATTAAACAAATTTGAATTGAGTGGCCTATGACCGAATTGAGTGGCCGAATTGAGTGGCCCTTTATTAGTTGGATCCACGAATGCGTTACCACATCGTCCTACTCTATATTAATTAATGATGAACCATCTATCCCGTTCACTCCTTCAAGGGGCCTCAGACAAGGTGACCCTCTGTCCCCATTTCTTTTTATTCTGACAGCAGAAGTCTTGGCACGTACTTTGCAACGTGAGTCAATTACAAATAAGGAATTAGGATTCGCGTTTGGGAGGGGGACACTAAATATTCCCTTCCTTGCATTTGCTGACGACATCATTATCTTTACCAAAAGCTCACAAACGGCATGTTTCAATGTTAATTCCATTATACAAAGATTCTGTCTCGTTTCGGGTCAGAAGGTCAATCTTCATAAGTCGAGCTTTCAAGTGTCTCCTAATACGTCATCTGCTGCTATCAACACAATTATGAAACTCCCTCGGTATCCCACAATCAAATAACTTGGAGAAATACCTGGGCTGCCCAATCATTAATGGTCGAGTTAACAAGGATGCCTTCTTTGAAGTAGTGCTGAAAGCAAAACAACAGCTTTCAAAATGGAAAACTTCCTCTGTTTCTGCAGAGGGAAGGAAAGTCCTTATTAAGGCTAATCTAAGTGCTAAACCTATTTTTCTCATGCAAGCCTTTTTGCTACCAACGGCTATCTTGCAAGAACTTGATAAGGTATACCGCCAGTTTTTCTGGAATAAACCTGCGAAATGTACACCTTTAATCAGTTGGGATAAGATCTGCGCTGATACTCTTAATAGAGGCATGTGCTTATACAAAGATGAAACCATGAATATTGCTCTTCAAATGAAACTATTGTGGAAGATCATTACCGAACCTGGGAACCAGTGGGTTCGCATCATAAAATACAATCGAAAGGGTAATACTTCCTGGCAGTGGTCCTCCTTAATAAAATACAATCGAAAGGGTAATACTCTTTATTAAGGAGGAACCAGTGGGTTCCTCCTTAATAAAATACAATCGAAAGGGTAATACTTCCTGGCAGTGGTCCAAGCTTATGTCGCTCAAACACTTGTTCAAACCGGGACTGCGTTGGTCTGTGGGTGATGGCACAGACATAGATTTTTGGACCGATAATTGGATCTATAAGGGCCCTCTTGTGGGTTTAGCATTGGTTCCTCCTACCAGTTTAAATCTGTCGTGGAAGGTGGCGAGATTTATTGACTCCAATAGATCGTGGAATCTCTTGAAACTACAAAACGACCTAAATGGCCTTTTAACTCCCAGCCATATTAGCAATATTGGTCAGTCCCATTTACCTACACATCCCTTTCACGATCGCCTGTACTGGGGTCCGAGTAAAGACGGGTGGTTTTCTGCAAAATCTGCTAGATCTATTGTGCTCTCTTCCAAAGGTGATCCAAATTTTGGTTGTAACTGGATTTGGAAGCTTGATGTTCCGCATAAAGTTCGACATTTCCTTTGAAAAATCTCGCGCGATGGGTTACCTACCACTGACCGACTCCAACGTTCGCATATACCAGTGCCGTCAGGTTGCCCTCTTTGTGGTAACACGCTTGAGACTGGTTTTCACCTTCTTTTGGATTGCCATATCACTTCCATGCTTCTGAAAAGCTTTCATGTAAACATTCCTCTGTCTCTAAATGCACCAGTCACCTTAGACTATAATGTGTTGCTTACTCAATTGCATTATGCGTTGGGAAACGCGGCTATGGCCTTGCTAGCCACAATTTGGTGGTGTGTCTGGTTCTTCAGAAACAAAGTTGTGTTTGATCCTGATTTTAAACTTCGAATGACAGACATCTCAGTTTTCATCTCCACTACTCGTGCTACTTGGTCTGCAACAAAAGATGCTTTGCGGGTTGATGGTTCTACGTGCAGTCAACATCGAACTCCTTCCACTTCGTCTGCTCCAACGGGTTCTCGTCCGGTTAATGCTTCTAAGTCTTCCTTATGGCAAAAACCGCCTTCATCATTTTATAAACTTAATTTTGATGGCTCTTACAGATCGAATGGGTCGGGTTCCTTTAGATTTGTCATTAGGAATGATCGGGGTGATATTGTTTCCTTGGGGAACGACCCCTGCAATAATTCTACGGCTACCTACGTCGAAGCTTTAGCCATTCGATTGGGAGTTCTGAAAGCTAAGCAGCTTCATATTGACAACCTTTTAATCGAAGGGGATTGTCTGACGGTTGTTAAAGCTCTCTTGGGTGACTGGTCTTGTCCCTGGAACATTGAGCTGCTACAATCAGATACGAGAGTTGATCTATCATACTTCACTAATGTTGCTATTCGTCATATCTTCAGGGAATCAAATGTTGTGGCAGACAGGATTGCTCGTCTCGCTCACGGATATCCTGCCGAGGATAGCTGCTCGTCGGACCACCTATTGGCTGATCTCGTCCGTCTGGACGCTTTAGGAAGGCCCCCGGCTTGTCGGGAGCCTTCCTAACTCTTATCTTGCTTCGAAGAAGAAAAAAAAAAAGGAAAGTTATACTATACTCCTATACTTTTACTTTAGTTTTATTGTTTGCCCTTTTCACCTGGATTGGCTGAGCATATCAATGGAATTTCGATCACTATCATCAATCAAAATAACAGTTACTGTAAAAAATAATTGTAGAATTGGGCCCATTATTTTTGGGGAAACTTGTACAAAAATAATCTAACCTTTTGTCTATAGCCTATAAATAATTTGAAGTGAAAAAAAATACACATTTACGAACTTAGCTTGTTCAATGTATTCTCAAAATAAGCCAATTCTAAAATCCGACTGGAATTGTCGGTGAAGCGTCGACATGGACACTGAATTTCGATACAAGTCATCAGTTTTATTACAATTAAAATTTAAAAGCAAAAAATATTATATATAACAGATCCAAAATTCTAATCGAAAGAGGTGTAATGAAGATATAATAATGGCAGAAGATCGAGCTAATTTGGATTCTTTGGATCGAAGAACATAATTGAAGAAGTTTTCAAGTTTTTCAATTTAATTCTAACAAAATTGATGATATGTAAATTGTCTTGACACCTCGTTAAAATCCGGTCGATGTATCCGGATCGGCTTATTTTAGAAAAAATATATTGAGTAAGTTGAGTTCGTAAATATATATATATTTTTTACTTCGGATTATTTTTGGACTAAGAGTAAAAGGTGGGATTAATATTTGTATACATTTTCACTATTTTTTTAACAAGAAATTTGGTCCAAAGGTCATTTACAATTTGTCCCACCCTTTTCCTTAACCTAGCATTTGTCTAAAAAAAAATTCATATTCCCTCTTTCGCCCTTGTCTTATACCCCGTGTCCCAAGCTTCCTCCATGAGGAAATATGCTACATATTTCACATTTCTTACTCTATTTCCTATCTTGTCTTATTGCCAATGGCATTAGTGTTATTTTCCTCCTTTTGATGCCATCTGTAATAAGCTCTTAGAGCACCTGACTTGCACGTGATTCCCAGCTATATAAGTTGATGTATGACATTGCATTTAGTAGAGTTTTTGGGATCAACAATAGCCTATGACGGCTGAGCATTTTTCCTCTCCTTCTCCAATGGAACAGTGAGAAGAGGGTGTTGATTTATAGATCTTTATTTGGAAATTTGTTAATCTGTTTTACAATGCAGCAGGGATCCTTGATCTTCACATGGTATCAGAGCAAACGGTTGAGATCTGGAGCTGGTTCTTTACCATTTGAAGGAAGCTACTGAGTATTAAAGATGTCTGATGGGAATGAGGGGACTGGAAACAGAAATAAAGGAAATGATGGAAATCAAGGTAACAACAATGACCCTTTATTTCTTTCTAACTCGGATCATCCAGGAGCGCAGCTCGTTGCTGTCCCCTTTGATAGATCTAACTATATGACATGGAGTAGGGGAGTTATTATGGCTCCAGGAGCTAAGTTTAAGCTGGGTTTTGTGAATGGATCATGTGTGAAACCAGATGGGGGTTCTGTTGATTTACAGAGGTGGATAAGAGCTGATTTTATGGTGAGGTGTTGGATGTTAAACTCTATGGAGAAGAGCATAGCTGAGGGGCTTATATTTGTAGATTCTTCTAAGCAACTTTGAGAAGAGTTAATGGAGAGATATAGTCAGAATAATGCTCCACGGATTTTTCAACTCGGGAAGAAACTGAACAATGTGACTCAAGGTAGCATGAAACCAATGTCCTGAAGAAATATTGGGATGAGCTCCAAGTTTTAGAGAAAGTACCTGATTGTAGTTGTGGAGTTATGAGACAGTGTACGTATGATCTGGTGAAGAGGGTTAGTGAGATAGATGGGAAAAACAAGTTGATGCAGTTGATGGGTTTTGTTCTTGTGTGCATTAGGAGTTGTTGCAGAGGTGTTACAAGCAAAGTGCCATTTCCCACCTCACCATATCATCACCACATTTCACCAATTTCTTTGCGTGATTTGAGTGTTAAAGATGCTTAGAATATTTCTAGATGAATGTTGTGTTCTTAAGCGCGCATTGAGTCAAGGCTTTGTAAGGGTGGTGTAATGTTATTGTGTGTTTTTAAGCCTTGAGTCAAGGCTTTGTAAGAGTGGTGTAATGTTGTGTACACAACTACACCTTGGTCTATAAAAGGACTTGAGGAAGGCTTATTTGAGTATGTTGAATGATAAACCCAATTTCATATCCTATCTCTCTCAATTCTCTTTCTCTCTATTATGTAATCTTCTATCTCTTCCCTCCACCTATATCTTTCTCCTTTCTCTTGGCTGAACCTATACTCAGCTAACATCATCACCGGTGATTGTGATCTTAGGATCATAACACACAACTAAATTAATTAGAAAAGATCCTACTAATTTATTAAAAAAAATATCTATTTAATTTAATATAAATTTTATATATCTCATCCATCGACTTCAACTACTCGTCTATTTAAATTATATATATCACACATATGTTATCAAATAATGTCTATATTTAAAGCGGTAGTTGCTCAACGTACTTCATATATATTCAAGGCTTCCCTTCTAGTTTTAGTGGCCCAAATTTGTTACTTAAATTAAATGTACGGTATCTTCACGTTAGTTTTTCAACAACAGCAAAAACAAAATCAACTATATAAAATATTAAAATTTTCTAAAAAATTAAGTGCGCGTCAAATTGAAAATTTATAAAATATTACTCCCTCCATTAATAAAATAAAAAAAAATACTTCATCTGTCAATTAAAATTTGTCGCTCACTATTCGTGCTCGGGATTTGTCATCGAAGGTGGGTTCCTCGTCATCAAAAAAAAAATTATATATATATATATAATATTAACATTTTTAATTTCTACATTTGTTTTTATAAATTCACACTTAATTGTAATAAGTATGAAATTATTAAAAAAATTAATATTTTATATAGTTTTTAACACCTAAAAAAACGTACGTGAATAGTAAAACGTCAAGTTTTAATTAACAAATGGATTATATCATTAACATATATATATATATATATAGGGAAGCTTTAAAATGTAAAAACTCCTTAACGTGTAAAATCCGCTTAACGTGTAAAATCTAATTTTTTTAATAAATCAACACGCGCTTCACTGGACAACGTACAACGCGCGGTTCTCTCTCGACCTCCCGCTGCCCCGCAACCACCTCCGGCCACGTCGTCGAGCCACCTCCGGCCACCACCGCCTAGCTGCGCTCGAGCCAACCCCTGGGCGCACCCCCCGAGCCCTAACTTGGCTTGGTTCGAGCCCAGACGCGCCCACACTGCCCAGTCGAAGGCTCACGTCGTACCTCGCTCGTCGGCCTCCCACGTCACCCATGAGCCACCTCCGGCCACCAGCCCCGACCAGCTCGAACCCCCTCCCTCAGGCGCACCCCCCGAGCCCGGAACCCCCTTGGTTCGTGCCCAGCCGAGCCCACACCGAGCCATCTTCCCCAACAGTGCTAATCGGTTCTTTTGGCTCGGAATACCTTCGAAATTCCGATTTTTCTCCTTGTTTCCAATCGAATTTGGTATGATTTCTAACTCTAAACTTGTTTATTACAGTTATTTGGATTGTTTGAATGATTTAGGTTGAGATTGAAAACCTAGGGTTTGATTTAGGAGCGGAATTTGGGGCTTTTTGATAAAAGCCAAATTGATTGAAATTGATGATATGGTTGTGTTGTTGGGTTGATTTTGAGCTAATTTCATGTTCATATCATTGTCAAATTGTTTATGGATCATGAGCTAATTGAATTTTAGAATTTTAGGTTGCGATATGTTTTAGCATTTGGGGCTTTTTTCCAAAAGCCAAATTGATTGAAATTGATGATATGGTTGTGTTGTTGGGTTGATTTTGAGCTAATTTCATGTTCATATCATTGTCAAATTGTTTATGGATCACGAGATAATTGAATTTTAGAATTTTATATTGCGATATGTTTTAGCATTTGGGGCTTTTTGCCAAAAGCAAAATTGACTTAAATTGGTGATATGGTTGTGTTGTTGGGTTGATTTGGAGCTAATTTCATGTTCATAGCATTGTCAAATTGTTTATGGATCATGATCTAATTGAAGTTTGGAATTTTATATTGCGATTTGCTTTAGAATTTGGGGTTTTTTGCCAACGGCCAAATTGACTGAAATTGATGCTATGGTTGTGTCGTTTGGTTGATTTGGAGCTAATTTCATGTTTATAGCATTGTCAAATTGTTTGTGAATCATGAGCTAATTGAATTTTAAAATTTTATTCTAATATGTTTTAGGTCGATTAGATTCTTCTATTTTAGCATAAAAATCATAATTTAGCCTATTAGCTCAATTGGTAGAGCAATGTGCGTTTGCACAAAAGATGTGGGTTCAAATCCCACATAGGTTACATAATAGACAAGAGCGCAACAATCGCAAATTGTTAATCATGCACATTATAATCTAAGTTATGCACCTTTTAACCTTAATTATGCACATTTTAATCTTATTTATGCACTTTAATTTTAAAAGCTTATACGTAAAAAAATCGATTTCAAACTTACATCTATCAACCTAAATTAGCCGAGAGGTGAACCCAAACTCTCAAAAGTAAAAAAACAAAATTAAAACATCGATTTCAAAAGCACATGTTTTGTCTTATTAATGCACATTATGATCTTACATTTGCACAATTGTATTCTTAATCTGCACAATTGTATCTTACTTTTGCACAATTGTAGTTTAAATTTGCACAATTGTATCCTACTTTAAATTTGCACAATTGCACAATTAAAGTTGCACAAATGCACTTTACAGTTGCACAAATGCACTTCACAGTTGCACAAATGCACTCCACAGTTCCACAAATGCACTTCACAGTTGCACAAAAGGTATCGAAAACGGGAAAAAGTGCATGTACCCATAAAATTAGACATATTTACCAATTTACCCATAAATTAAACATATTTCAATTATAAAATTTTATAATTGAAATAGACACATTTACCTATTTACCCCATAATGAATTATTTGTCTGCACAAAATAAACTTATATTTGCACAATAAGATGTTATATGTGCACAAAAGCAAGTTATACTTGCACAGCAGAAAGTGTTACCACGAAAAAAAAAAATCAGGGCAAAAAAAAAAAAAAAAAAAATCGGGTCCGAGAAGGGGGGCAAGGGGGGGCACACGCATGGGCAAGGGGGGCAGATGTTCTACTAATAAAATTAGGCTCATTAGTAATTAAATTAGGCCCAATAGTAATTAAATTAGGCCCATTAGCAAATTTTACACAATAAGCATATTTTACATTTTAAGGACTTTGTACATTTGAAGTAAACCCTATATATATATATATATATATTTAGAAGGATAAAAATTATCAAATTTTAATACTTTTTTATAATTTCATGCCTAATATTACTAATTGTGAAATTATATAAAAATTATTTTATATATAGTTTTTAACTCCGAAAAAACATGTTTTTTTTATTAATGAGGGTAGTAGTTGTTAAATCATGAGAATTCTTTGTGTTGTATGAAATGAGAGTTGTGTTGACTATATTTTTGTTTTTATATCACAACGTCGAGATTTATCTACTTATAATTCTTAAATTGTAATAGAAAATATATATATATATATATATATATATATATATATATATATATATATATATATATATATATATATATATATATATATATATAGTTTTAACAAATTGTAAGAGTTGCCGGAGATGTTTCCGATGGGTTGGGCCGATGTCGACCGGTTGTTGGCACCTTGGAATCTGGAGAACGAGCACTGGGTGGCCCTTGACATCAACTTCACGGAGTGGACATTGGACGTGTACGATCCCGACACAAGCCACGTCGCTGATCGAGCGCCATATGTCGGGCCTCCTGAAGCCGGTGACCCACCTCCTCCCCATTTCGATGAACGGCCACCCTGAACTTCGAGTCAAATGGGTCGGCAAAGTCCCGAAACCCTTGACGTACAAAAGGGTGAAGGGGATTCCCCAAAACAAACAATCGTAAGTCATTATCGCCTCTTCATTTAGAAAACATTGGCACAGGTTGTGTGAGCATTTTTCATTATTTTGATGTAGGGGCGATTGTGGTCCATATGCCATCCGTTTCCTGCAGCTCCTCGCGACCGGCGACACCAAGTTCCGTGGCCTGGACGATTCATTCATTGCGGCGTACCGCCAATCCCTTTGTGTTGCCATGTTTCACGGACGTCTTACAACCCCATCCGATCCTTAAAAAAAAAACCCCCATTGCTTTTATATACATTGTTGGTTTGTGTAGACTTGTTAGTTGGTTTAGACATTTGGATATGCACTTATGTTTGTTGGTTTTAGACATTTGGATATGCACTTATTGATGGATTGTTGTATTCGTTGGTTTTTAATTATGACATGTCAATCGAGATACATGTCATGTCAATATGAAGCTAATGTCATGTGAATATGAAACTAATGTCATGCCAAAATCCGATAGTTTCATGTCAAAAGGGGGTAATGTCATATGGCATTCCCACTACAAAAAATAATTAAATTTGTCACCCTTGTTAGCTTCGGCAGATGTGTGGCGTAGCCATTGGTACCCTTTTGCTACGGCAGTTGCTACGGCAGGTGTTGCAAATGGAAAAAAAATCAAAACAGTAGCTTCGGGGTGATGTTGCCGTAGCTAAACAAAAAAAAACATAATTTGCTACGGGTGGTAGAAACGGCAAGGATCGACCGTCGCAAAAAAGAGCGGTTTTCTAAAATTTGCTACGGCTCCGTTGCCTTCGTAGCAAAACAACCTTTTTTATTCGGTGAAAAAAAAAATAAACACACAATTACAATTACAAACACAACCTAACCCTAACCAGCCCTACCTCTCAGTATCTCTACACCAGAAGAAAAGAGAGGAACGCCGCTCCCACCGTCATCCCTAACCCTAACCAGCTCGAAGGTCGGCATCGGTCGCCGAAGACTGTAGATCGAAGGTCGCCGGCGGAAAAGTCTGTACATCCAAGGTGCCAGTCTCGGTCGTCGGAGACTCTCCTGCAGCAGGTACTCAATCCCCCTTTCTTTGTTCGATTTTGTGTCGAACTAAGCGGTAGTGGAATATGTTGGTTAGGGTTTAATGTGGGGAAAGGGTTTGTTCGATTTTTTGTCAAATTACTAGTTAATCTCTCGATTTGTTCCGAATTTGTGTAATCTGTCTCCATCTAGGGTTTTTCAGATTTGATCCGAATGTGGGGAATGAAATAGGGTTTTGATTTGCCAGTTTTTGTCCACTTTGCAGACATCAATTGCATAATATGAGCTTTCTTTTTTCCTCTTCCATCCGGAAATCTTCGCCCTAATACCTCTGTTCTCTTTTCGATCTCTTTGTAGAATGTGAGATTGCGATATCCATATGCTTGTCGATCATCTCCAGTTGAGAATCTAAAGTAAGTACATTAGCTTCTGAGTTGAGATGATTACTCTCCTCTTTTCCCCCTTTTGTTCACAGTTCATGAGCTTTGATTTGGTTTTTATTTAATAATTTTCACTGAGCTTTTGCACAAAAAAGGTGCAAGCATAGAACCATTAGTTTGATACCTTCAATATTAGGTGTTAGCATGTGTATGGAGACTCAGAAAATGAACGAGAGAGAAGCTTACTCTAATTGTGTTTGACACTCTTGAACCTTGATTTGTTAAGCTCAAGTGTCATCTCCTTGTGAATAGCCAAGTGGCTACCTTTAGCGTTTAGGAAGGATTTTGCTGTGTGATTTAGGTATATTGTTTCCAGACTTTCAGTATGTGAATATGGTGAAACCAAAAATACCTCTACTATAAAATGAGACAATTAGAATTGTTATATGGGGAAGGGGGGAAGGACTGATGACTTTACATCTGTACCTGGGATGATGATTAATGAACAATGCTCCTCTCTACATATGACATGGTATATTGCTGCCAGACTTTCATTATGGTATTTTGGTGAAACTAAAAGTCCTATACTAAAAAAATGAGACAGTAAGAACTGTTATATGGGGGAGGGGGGAGGAGTGAAGGACTGATGAGTTTATATCTACCTAGGGTGATGATTAATGAACAATGCTCATGGTATTTCTTAGAAAGGTTGAGGCTTTTGCGGCTTTTTCTTGTTGCATTAGCATGTGTATAACATTTCATTAGTGTTTTGATAAACAACTCTAAGTAAGTTTGACCCCATCATATTTTTTTATGCAGCCTTTGTTTCTCCGATGATCTTCTCCAATACCTTTTTACATTCTTATATTTACTTATGATCTTAGTGTTTTTACATTCTTATATTTACTTTTGATATAAGTTTTTATACTTGAAGGTTTCATAAGTCCTAGTCTCCTAGATTTCTTAGTGTGTTTTTAAATTGTTATATTTATTTTTGATCTTCTCCAACACTTTTTTGATGCTGAGTTTACCACCCTTGAAATATGTGATTACAATGATTGTGTGAACTATCAAGAGATCTCAAATGTGTCTATTTTGGCAGACTTATTGAAGGTCCTTGTTGCTTTGAGGATAGGTACTCAGTTGATCAAGTATAGCAGGAAACTAAGGACAGGGAAACCCAAGTTCAACTTTTGATGAAGATTTTCCACGGTGAGTTCATTTTCCTTTTACTCATGTTTGTCATGTCCAAATTTTCTATTCATCTGTTAATGTTTTCCTCACATTTGAAGCATGAATTGTTAACAAGGCTTCAACTCACATTAGCTTCAAAATATTATATTTATGGGACTAACCTTGAATCAATTTTCTTGTCCTTGCTTAAAACTTAGTGTAACTGTGTATATATATATATAACTTAAAACTGACTGTTGTGGCCAAAGTAAACTTAAAACTGACTTTTTTGTGGTAAATAATCTACAAGTTTGGCCAAAAAAGTCAGTTTTAAGTTATAGGTGGGGAGGTAATGTAATATTAACCAAACTTGCTTAAAACTTTAAAATATTATAGATATTTCATCTGTTAATGTTATAGATACAGTGCTTACTTCCTACAATTGCCAATGCTTAAAACGCTAAAACTTTAAAATATTATAGATACTTAGTGTAATTGTGTATATATATATGGAGAGCATTTGAATACAGTGCTTACTTCCTACAATTGCCAGGAAGCTTTTGGTTGATCCCTGGACTTGCATGAGTGTTGATTTACAACAAGTACAACAATTCAAAGTTTGGAGAGCGCATTGAGTACACTGCTTACCTGGCTTTCTCGATGTTCAAAACCAGAAAAGGACCCTCGTAAACTGAAAACTACAAGGTAGTTGTTCTTTATTGATCTCTCTTTTCCCTTATTATTATCTCCACGAGTGTTTCTTATTGTTTGGGTTGTCTTATGTTTTTGCAGGCAGTACAAGGAGTACATATCTGAGCTGCTGGAGTATCTGACGTCTTTTTTCGAGCGTACAGAGCCCTTGAAAGATCTTCAAAGAATATTTTCTAAGGTTGGTTGCCGATATATTTTATTGGCTGTTTTTTTTTTTAATCTGCTCATAGTTTGGTATGGTTAATGACTTAAAAGGCAGATAACCCTTGTAAAACTACATTTCTATGTTGCAAAAATCCTCTTTTTGTGTTTGACTAATATCTACAGTTTGTGCTGTGTGATGTGTTCTTTTTTCTTGCCTAATTATATAAATTAGTGGAGTCTCTTGCTTATATCCTTTTCATTTATTATAATTAGTTGGCATAAAAACAGAATTAATAAAATCAGTTGAAAAAATATACCTTTTCTTCCATTTCATTTTTGGGGCAGTCTGTTAGCTATGATGTGTCCTTTCAATTGAAGTTATTTCTGCATGTCTTTTCCATGAAAGATTTATGTTACTTCTATCTTGTCTTGGCTAGACTTCATCATTCTCGTGTTTGGGTTGTCTTGTTAATACACTTAATATGCCTTGTAGGTTTTTATGAAGGTATAGATTTTTTGTTTAGTAGTGACTTTAGTCGCATGCATATCGTTTAGTAAACGATATGGTCTTATGGACACTCTATTTTAAGGATGACAATTACATACTGGTCATCCAACAAACAAGCTAGGAAGGCCATAAAAAACAGTAGCATAAAACCAACAATAATGTGCCATAATACAACATTAATAGATCAACATCAGCATCACAATCCGTAGCATAAAACCATAGGATTACACAGCGACATAAACTTTTAAAATCATCCAACAAACAAGCTAAGAAGGCCATAAAAAACAGTATGGATAAACCAAGACAACACATTCAAATAGTAGTCTATCGTAGCAAGTAACGAAAATGGGGTTGCGTGGTCCATCTGGTTCCATTCCACTCGAAGTGTGGGCGCATCTCACGGGCACGATAATCATGTGTATCCTCGGTCATCGGGAAGTGGACACTATGAGTTGGAATATTCCCAAGCCATTGACCCTGCCCAACGACACGACCAGTCCAAAACCCATCAAGGGTGCGGCAATCGACGCGGTCATCGATTGTGTAAACCAACCGTCCAGAAACAATCCGTCCAGAACTCAAAGAATAGAGATAAGCATGGGCCGGTGCATGTTACCGGGCGAAAGTCATTCGCTGAAGTTAGACACGAGGTCTGTATGTGCACGTTGTCTGAATTAGTGAATATCGTTCAATTTTTATTTATTTTTAGTCCTTGCACTTTTGAGTACTTGTTTGTGTATCAAGTCCATGACATTCATATTTAACTTGAGTGATTTCTGCCATTTAACTAGCGGGGCAAAGCTGGGCAACCTACTGACAAGATGAGCATGTGGGTTTCTTCTCGAAATGGAGATGATCCTGATGTGATTGAGACCGTTGTAAGTTTCTTTGGACCCTTTTAATTTTCATCCATTATTAAACTGCTTATGTTTACTTGTTTTACTCATATAGAAGGACTTCAACGCCCTCTTGCTGATGGAACCTGAGGATCAGCGAGATCTTGACGAAGTGAAGGATAGGATATTCCATCGGCTTATTGGAGAAGATGGTCACGGATACTGTCGGACCTATGGTGCCAGTGCCCCTCCGTGTTTGGTGTATAACTCCTCAGCAAGAGCTCTCGGTGTTCAAGATATGCGCGAGATTGCGAAAGATTTTGTAGGGGAGATTGCCAAAGAGTTTGCAGGGGACCCCAAAAGCCACTTAGAGAACCACATAGATAAAAGATTTGAGCACTTTCGAAATGAATTTATGAACACTTTCCGGCCCAATGACGGGGGAGGCTCACCTTCACATGGACAGGTTAGTCATCATTTGTTTGACCTGAGTCCTAAGGTTTCCTCTTGTGTTTGGTTGTGATGGCCTCTTGTGTTTGATTGTGATGACCTGGGTTTTGCGTTTTTATTTGCCTTTTCTTTTTTCACATTGTGATAATGTTATATCGTATGATGGGTATATTGATAAATCATGCTAGCGCTTGATTCATGTTACTTAATCATCTTATTGTTTCTCAATCTAAGTACATGACTCATTTGCATGTTTGATATTATTTCAAGCAAATATTATTTGGTCCATGATGTCATTTCCCTACTTGATTTCACCATTTAATAATATAGTTGCAGTCAAACTTGGCATTGGCCATGTACACTTGATATTTAAAAGTTGAAGGATAAAGTGCTTTTGTGCATGATGTCATTTCCTTGCTCATCTGATTGTTTCTCAATTTCATATCTTTATGAATACAGAATAGTGTGAAATGCTGTCAAACTTCCCTATGATGAATAATTTAGCAGCTGATTTTGATGTCCAAAATAAGCCTCCCCTTCATGAAAATAATTTGCAGCAATTCAAGCATCGTTAACTATCAGCAAACATCTCCATATGTTTATTGACATCTTTGTCTTTCCTTTTCTCCATTTTCCAACTACTATGTGTTATCACTTCCAGCAGTTCAAGCAGTTGATATCTCGCTTGTTCTTTTATGTATTGTAGACAAGTGTTCATCAGACAAATCAAAGGGAGTCAATTGGAGATGGAGCTCTTGTTCTATCCACCAACGATCAACCTCTGAACACATCAACTCAACAATCTGCCCCCGGACTGAAAAAACAAGCCGATGAGGATCAGTCACTTGAAGAAGAAAAAGACGAACTCTAGCACACTTGGAGACGAGCTGCTGAGGATGAGACAAATCAAAGGTTGCTCTAAGTATGTTTTCATTATCTTGCACTTTTGTTGGCTTAAGACTTGAGGTGTTAGGCAATATGGACACTAGATGTTAGGCAATATGTAGGTTTCAGACTTTTGTTGCATGGCTTGGCGTAAACTTCGAACGTCAAATACTTTTGTTTACTTGAAGTACTCGTTGGACATCTAATGTGTATGCAAGGGACCTTTTGCTGAATTCACATGTGATGAATGCACTTGAATGTTGGAGTCATTTGCTTGTGCAGATTGTATTGCACTTTTATATAATTTATACAGGGTGCAATTATATATATAGAATAAACAAATTTAGGGTACCATTAATCGTAGCAACGGCCACGAGCCGTGGCAACTATTACAAAACGTTCAGGAAAACCATTTCTGAACGTAGCTACGGCAGCTACGGAAAATTGTCGTCGCCAACCTTCCCTCCAAAATTTCACCCAAATTTGGCGCCATAATTTAGCTACGGCTGTGGCCGTAGCAACCAAGGGAATTTGGCGCCCCCAAAATGGCACCAAAAATTTGGCGCCTTCAATCCACTTTCGACGGCTCCCTACCGTAGCCATGTCGTAGCAAAGTGGATGTTTGTTCCTCCCGTACTGATGTCGTAGCAATGCCGTAGCAAATATTTTTGCTACGGCTACTTGCCGACGCTACCAACTTTTGCGACCCCGTGGTTCGCTACCCCCCCCATTTCCCGTAGCAATGTCGAAGCTAATGGCCTTTTGTCACGCCTAGACAGGCTTTTGCTACGGGTTTTTGCCGAAGCGAAATTAATTATTTTTTGTAGTGTCCGTTAACATAATAGAACAAACTAGAACTAGAACAAACTAGAACAAAACCCCCCATACGAAGTTGCAGAAAGGCAACATAATTCTTTGCGAAAGGCGTCTAACCAAAATGGGCGTACTATCTACTTCATTGCGAAAGGCCCCGCAAATGGAAGTTCTTATGCCCCCGCTACGTGCGGCGGCGCTTCTGCAATTTAAATTTCCCATAAGCGGGACGCGTCCACTCTATTGGTTCAAGTTTCACAGTCGTCGAAAACGCTCCGGTCTACCCTTTTCCGCGTTGGTATGCTTCCTCTACTTCCTTTACCGATCGCTCCGCGTCGTGATCCCACGGGCTGACTACGTCGAGAACGTCACTGCTCACAGAAATGACCTGCTTCCCACGGCCATAAGCGACTGCGTTGTACAACGCATCACTTGGTTCTAACTGGACACGTGGATTATCTAACTGGACAAGTGAGCTTTCTAACTGGACACTCTTAGTTTCGAACTGGACACCTCTTCCTTCTCGATCGACACCTTGTGCTACCACAACTTCCAATTCTTCATCCCCTGCCAAGAGGGTTTTAGTTTTTAACTGTGGGTGATCTTCTTTGGTCAAGTGTGGCCCACCCCCGAGTGGATGGGCCGTTGTGGGTCCTTCCGTAGTGGTGAAATCGCCGCCAACCTTGCGTACCAGGGAGACATGGAGGTCGATAGGCCAGAATCGTTCACCAGAAAGACCGTTTACGAACTTGTAGGCCTGCAAGTCTTCATCATCCCCAATGGAAAAAGGTTTGCACCCTTCCTTCTTCGGCTTTACATATGTGAGCTCAACGTCATGCCTCCTCCCATCGACATTAAACTTGGCCATCAGTTGTTTCTTCAGCGAGATGTAGTCAATACTTTCGTCTACCAGTACGGCCTTTTGACTCATCGACGACTTGACGACCCAAATGCCCTCTTCACAATCCCACCATCCGCCAAACAATACAGTGATACACACGGACGATTTCTCCCCTGTTCCATTAGTTAGTGGGGGGGACATTCAGTTTTACAGGGAGAAGAACATATTGTGAGGAGAGACGTATCGCATAACCTAAATGGAAGGATGACTTACTCATTTCCGCCAAGAAGTCGGTATATGTCCAGTTAACCCAGTAGGTGTCAAGCGTGTTATTGGGTTTATGGAACCCCCCCCCCCCCCCCTCCTCCCTCCTCTCCCTCTTATTCTCTTAAGGGGTAAA
Organism: Persicaria tinctoria; assembly: GCA_037127255.1. Taxonomy (NCBI): domain Eukaryota; kingdom Viridiplantae; phylum Streptophyta; class Magnoliopsida; order Caryophyllales; family Polygonaceae; genus Persicaria; species Persicaria tinctoria. The sequence goes on from JBANSL010000001.1 coordinate 84,297,646, forward strand.
TGACAGGGCGGGAGATTTAATCTCACTCCCGCCCTCTCTCTCTCTCTCTCTCTCTCTCTCTCTCTCTCTCTCTCTCTCTCTCTCTCTCATGTCTTATCAAATGTCTTTACCTACCCTCTGCAAGATTCCCCCCCCCCCCCCGGTCTCTCTGAAGTTATTGTTGGGTCAAAATTTTATTCATTTCTTTCAACATAATATATTGTTTGAAAATGTATTTCGTGGTTTTAAATTAATATGGGTATACTCCTCTCTCTATGGTTTTGCATTTTTTTAGTATTAATGGTGAGTGGGAAACCAAATTTTATACAAAGGTCAAAATTTTACTAAAACCACTCCTAAAGGTGTATAGTGGAAAACTGTTTGTTATCCAGTCGGTATTAATTAACCGTCTAGTTGGTTTAAAGGGGTGTCATGTAGCGTCTAACGACAATAAGTAAACCCACTTTACCGTTTATCATGTCAGAATTGACACGTGTCATGTATAGATAAGACCACTGTCATGTTCATTGTAGACAACAACAAAACACTGCAATTCAATCCCCTTTGCTTTTTGTTTCTTTTTTTCCTTCCTCAACTGTCACATGCTGAACAATGTTGCTATTTCCCACACACCCCACTTATATGATAGCCATTCACCATCCATACTCCCCACAAATCGGTGAAGTTAACTCCTCATTTCCATTTAACAACCTCTCCAACAACCCTTCAACGAAATGGCATCCTCTTCACACCACCCCAGCTCCTCATCTGGCCTCCCTCCCCGACCTGTCCTCATCGTTATATCATCCGACGAATCAGACGATGGAGGTTTGTCGATCACTTCATTTGTGTAGATTTCAGTTGTGCTACTTGTATCATTATACTACCTTATTTTTTTTATTTTATGCAGGACCAATGTCGCCGCCGTCATACCGACGAAATCAAAGAGTAGAGATTATCGGCGGTGAGTCTGGGATGCTCGGGTCGTTCTACGAGGCGACCCTAACCACTGGGAGGTCGAATATGTGACCCTCCTATGCAACAACAGAAGAGAGCTGCTGAGGGAGGTCCTCCCGGTTCAACGAATTCGTCCACGGACGCCTCGTATTTCTTACGACGCCTACATGCCCGAAGACCGTGTCGACTGCCGCGACAACGATGGGTTTTGGGCCGGAAGGGTCTCTGGTGTGTCCGGTTATGGGAGTGACCGAACTTTCACGGTCTACTTCCCACTCAGTGACGAGACGTCTGATCATGTGCCCGCAATATGCGCCCACACTTCGATTGGGATGGATACAGATTCACCACGCAGCCACAATTTCGCGGCTTGTTACCGTAAATTTGGTTTTCACTGTCTTCTATGTTGCTACTCTCTTCTACTATCTTTTAAATATTTGCTCCTGTGTCGTATTTGATTAATGCAAGTGATTATGTCTCCGTCATATTGTGTCCAGTATATTTTAATGTATGTCATGTCGTATTTATGTTGTGTCCAGTGAAAACTATGCGATTACCAGTCGGCCCACGAATTCACCTCCACCCACTTTATTGTTATTCCATGGTTTTTCTCTTCACCTTACCATGTCATTATAAGTATGTTTATGCCCCCTCACTGTCACTCTTATCCATTCGATTCCAATATGGGTAAAGCATGCTAGTGACAACCGGAGATAACGAGATCATGGCATCCAAGTATGGGTAAATATTATAATTGGGCACACATAAAACAATATGTCATTATAGAGAATATGCTTATCCCATAAATCTTCTTCATTCGATTATGGTAGTTAATGACCTGTGTTTTTCATAGTTACAATCGTGTCCAGTGAAAGACAATATTTGACATGTTTATCGAATATGGATGTCCAGTTATAACTTACTGCTTACACGTGATCCTTAAAATAAACCCCCAGACCCTTCCTTCTTCAATTGGTTTTATCTTAAACTTATAATTTAGTTGAAAGAATATTTTTCCCCCTCACTGACACTCTCACTGATCTATCTATCCTCTCAGCCTGCACTTTTATATTTAACCTCTCTCTCTCTCCCTCTCTCTCAGTCTCTCTGTATCTCTCTTCTGTCCTCTGCCACTGCAGCAGCTACTTCTTCCCTCCTCTCTCACTGGTCCTTGCTTTTCAGGAGTAAAGATGCCTCCCTCCCACCGAGAGTGGAGTCCAGCTGTACCCCACAAGGTGACCGGCCACGGGCTCCCCTTGTCAAGCGGATATCCGCTTTTGTGCAAATTTTTTCCGGATTGGGTTACTCATGCAAACCTTCCGGATATGAGGGTCATTTTAGCAAATTTGTCAATATATATATATATAATATTAACATTTTTAATTTCTACATTTGTTTTTATAAATTCATACTTAATTGTAATAAGAATGAAATTATTAAAAATTTTAATATTTTATATAGTTTTTAACACCTAAAAAAGCGTACGTGAATAGTAAAACGTCAAGTTTTAATTAACAAATGGAGTATATCATTAACATATATATATAAAAATTTAGAAGGATAAAAATTATCAAATTTTAATACTTTTTTATAATTTCATGCCTAATATTACTAATTATGAAATTATATAAAAATTATTTTATATATAGTTTTTAGCTCCGAAAATACATGTTTTTTATTAATGAAGGTAGTAGTTGTTAAACATGAGAATTTTTTGTGTTGTATGAAATGAGAATTGTGTTGACTATATTTTTGTTTTTATATCACAACCGACACAACGTCGAGATTTATCTACGTATAATTATTAAATTGTAATAGAATATATATATATATATATATATATAAACAATCGCAACAAAATTAATTATCGATAACTACATTTTTTTTCATAAGAAACTACGTCTCAAGTTCTCACTCCGTTATTTTTTTTTTATAAACAATCGCTCTTTATTCACATACCATCAAACTTTGAAAAACAATGTCAAACTAAGTAGAAGCAGGATCGGACCTGAGATTTTGAATGGCTGAGGCGAGATCTCAAAACGGGGTCCTTACTATTTTCAACCCTAACAAAATAAACATTAAAGTATTAAAAAAAAATAACATCAACATACACTTTCTTTCATGTTTTTTTTTAAAAAAAAAAAAAAAAAAAGGCAAAAAAATGGAGAGCATGAGATTCGAACCTTCGTTTCCTTCCTCTCCCACGCGTCTCCTTCCGCTCAACCGAGCTTCCCATCTTGTTTCTAATTGTATTCAATTTATATATATATATATATATATATATATACACACGTACAGATGAACACTAGGCCCTCTAGCGAGAGTGGGTCTGAGGCGACGGCCTGTTGGGCCTCGTCTCTGGTCCGGACCTGAGTAGAAGGTAAGTCATTTAGACATTTTCTGACGTAACAAAATAAATAGATTTCTTTAAAGGGCATTTCGTGAATCTGAACGTACTTTAAAAGGACTTAATAAGGATTCATTTGTAGAATGTTGAAAGGGAAGACTAATTAATAAGAAGAAAATGCAGATAGTTTTAAAAGGCATATAATATAGTTATCAACTTTTTAATTAATTTTAAAAATAATTTTATATACATTATTAATAATAAGAATGAATTTAAATATGAAAATTTTATTAAAAAATTACTGTGTTTAATAAATATTTTATTTTTTAAGGAGTGAATTAAATTTACATTCTTATCATGTATCATATATATATATATATGTGTGTATATGTGTATGTGTATGTGTATATGTATATATATATTACTATACGTATTTTTGGATGTATCAGACAAAAAAAAAACTGATGATAAAGTTAAGTAACTAAACAAAATTAATGCTAATATTCGTAGGTAAGCCGTAAGTGTGCATTGAATGCCTATTAAAATAAAGGAATATATATATGTGGACAACAATAGCTCAGTTGGCTAACTGTTTTGTTCACCGTACTTCATATTCCTTTTGTTTTCCCCTAATGATATAAATGCATTACAGTGACATATGACGAGGGAGGTGATGCACTCCGTAGATACTAATTAACCGGATATGAAAATTTAACAAAGGGTATATTGCACAAAAGCCACTAGTTATGGACGTTTTTTACAAATAATCTGTAAACTGGGAATTTCCATTAAAAGCTGTAACTTCGGCCAGCAGATTTCAAATTGGGCCTTTTGCCCATACTCTTCGTCAGGCCCACACATTTCTCTTAGTAGCCCCAAGGGTGAATCTTCATTATGCTCAATTATTTTATTACTCGTATTGTATAATTATACAAGTTTTTCTTCTAAATGGCCTTGGAGTAATGTAACATAAAAAATAAAAAAGTTATATGTTCGTGTAATGGGTGATCTCAATTGTTGAGATATTTGTGGGTGTGATTGGCTCTTTAGTCTTAATCGATTGAAGAATTGTGGAATATATGAAATTAATATTCCACGTTATTAATATAAGGAATTAAGTCATGTATATAAGCCGGTGGATTATTCTTTCTAATTTTAATTGGTGTTAGGATGAAACCATCATTCTTGTGTGATTCTCTTGGTATGATGTGTTTGAACGTGTGATCTCTACGTTACGTGGTTCACCGAAATTTAACAACAATGTTACTCAAGATCCATTCTTTGTGTCGCTTTGCAAGAATTAATATTAGTTATGGAATAGGTCGAAGTTGCATGAGAAATGAAAATACTTTGGTTTATGATCGAATAATTAGCAGATATGATTGTAAATTTGGATGCGAAACTAAGCGAAAACTTTGAATAATAATGAGAATGATGGAAACATCTTGCATTATTCTTGTGCATTATTTGTCTTATGAGGTGTTCTCGACAGGGACCGACCCGAATAATGAGATGGAGAGACAAATGTTTGATTTAATTGCACAATGAATATCATATCACGCCTATATTTTGATTAATTTATCAGTTTATGTCAACTGTATCCTTTTAAATCCGTTATCCTCATTTAATATATACTTGTAAAATAAAACTTCTATTGATATAGATAGGGTACTTATCCCTCTTTTCAATAACCAAAATTTAGCATTGAAACAATAATAATATTTATTGCATATATTGCTCAAAAAAAATAATTTATTGCATATATCATATCACCTTGGATGACAATCATATATACATCAAATTTTGCCTAAGATGATAGTTAGCTATATATAGTATATATGGACAATTTTGAGAATGCAAATGGCCCAACGTACGTTTGTTAATCCATCGTTAATTCCTCTACACTTTGTTTAGCTTTAGATAACCCATGGGTTCAATCACAATGTGTGGATAGAAGTGTTTACGGTCTTATGGGATATGAGTTGACAAGTGTGATCTCAACCAATCCTAAAACTCTCATGTGTCACATTAGATCACACAACCTAAATTCAAAATTTTGTGTCTATTTATATAGGTTATGATTGAGGGATAATTGTTGGGAAATTCCGCATGGTGCCCATGAACTTTTGCAAATTCCGCGTGGTGTAAAAAGTTTTGAAAAATTTCGTGTGGTGCCCACGAACTTTTGCAAAAGTCCACATGGTGCCCACGAGTTTTTTCAAAAGTTTATGTAATAACAATAATGGGTTTTAATATTGAAAAATTGAGATTAAAAATTATATTATTGTACATTATAATTTGAAAAAACACTCTACAAGATTGGGTATTGGTTTGAATCTTTTTTTAAAACTAGTTTTTTTTATATAAATTTTCTTAGAGATAAACTAACCAATTTTTTTTCTCAAAAATCTTACGTCTTTAATTTTTATTTGTTCTCAATATTTAGTTTTTATTTATAATAAAATGAGGGGAAAAAAAGAATTACGGAGTATTACCCATTGCAAAAAAATTGATACAAAATTTTAAATATTATAAGAAGATATAAAAACTTTTCCCCATTAAACCAACTTTCATATGAAATAATTTTTCGGTGAATTTTTTAACGTAGTAACCGGGGTTTAAGAATTTAATAACGTGGTGTGACATTATAAATTCCTGAAATTCAATTTTTTGTTAAAACTAAATTTAACCAATTTAATTTTATAAATCGTATTTTAGAGCTAATTATTTACTTATCAAATTTTATAAAAATAAAAATTGGGTATTTAAGAACATGGTGTCATATTATTTTCCTATTTTTAATACTCAATTAAAATGTGAACCTTTTAATTGTGTATTACACAAATTATCTCATATGAAAAATTGTTTTAATGTGGAAAAGTGTACGTGTATATCTTCTTGTAATTTTCAAATTTTCTATTAATAATGGTTCATTGTAAATGGGTAATATTACTACATAGTTCTTATTATTTTTCCTCATTTCTTTATAAATAAAATCTAAATATTAAGAACAAATCAAAATTAAAGGCGTAAGATTTTTGAGAAAAAAATTTGGTTAGTTTATAGGTAAGAAAATGTATATTAAAAATTAGTTTTTAAAAAGATTCAAACTAATACACAATGTTAAGTGTTTTCCAAATTATAATGTGCAATAATATAATTTTTAATCTCAATTTTTCAATATTAAAACCCATTATTGTTATTACATAAACTTTTGAAAAAACTCGTAGACACCATGTAGACTTTTGCAAAAGTTCGTGGGCACCACACGGAATTTTTCAACACTTTTTACACCACGCGGAATTTGCAAAAGTTCGTGGTCACCGCGCGGAATTTCCCATTTTAAAATCTACAGTAAGCAGCCTGTGCCCCAGTGTCAAATATAGGTTACTAGGTTAGGTGAAATTAAATTGTACTCCTCAGTACTAAAATACATGATTTTTTGACCTTCAACTTTTGTAAAAAATACATGAGTTTTTAGGTTTATAAGGTAATTATTGCCCCTAAAAATATAATAGTAGGTAAAATTAAAGATTTCTCATCTCTATAATAATAATGAGATTTAAATATAAATAGATTTTCTTAATTAATGTGCAATGGTATAAAAGACCATGTATTTTAGGACGGATGGAATATTGTTTTTTGGTGGGATAAAATATCGTAATTTTGGTGCGCTAAACTATAGAAAAATCTATCGAATAGTGAATCAACAATTTTTACAAAACTTCGCCTCCCCTTTGAAAAATTTCTGGCTTTGTCTGTGTGCACCACGCTCATATTGATGTGATAGCTTAGACCATCCACAATGGTGGTGTGCAAATGTGTATTTTTTAGACATTTTTTAGCTCCATTAATCCACAACGGTGATGTGAAAATGTGTAAGTTTTAGACATTTTTTAGTTCAATTGGTTGTTTTAGTTGATGTGTTGTACACATTTAAGCATGTGATGTGCAAATTTAAGCACAACACCTCCCCATGTGCATAAACTTTTACAAAAAGCAATACAATTTCATTGGTTTATTTTTTTATGATTTTATTTTCTTTTTGTTTTAAATGAGTTGTATTTGAGTAATATGTAAAAAATGCACATTTTGTTTTTTTTTTTTGTTTTAAATGAGTTGTATTTGAGTATATCTTTACACATCTTGTGCAAATGTGCATATTTTAAGCAAAATCACTGTGGATGGTCTTAGACTCTGAATTATTTTAGGTGTGTGCAAATGTACACATTTGAGCATGTGATGGGACAAAGTTGAGCACATCACCTTCCCCATATGCACAAACTTTTAGAAAAAGTAAGACAATTTCATAGGGGTGGGCACAAATCCCGCAAATCCCGGGCCCGGTGGGATTTGAAAAAAAAATAGTGAATCCCGTCCCGGTCCCGTCCCGCAAAAATTATGCGGGACGGGAAGCGGGACGAGGATTCTTTATCCCGCAAATCCCGTCCCGTCCCGCATATTTATTTATTTATTTATTTTTATATATTCATTTATTTATTTATTTATTTATACACGTTTACAGTGTATATATACATATTACATATACATTTAATTTAGTGTGTACATTACAGTGTACATCTATAGTATACATATATACGGAGTACATATTATACACATTTACAGTTTATATAGATACATACATGATACACATTTAGAGTGTACACAGTGTGTCAGTGTGTGTATATATTCTGTGTATAATTTATATATATAATGTATACTTTGTATCCAATACATATATGGTGTGTAATTATAGGTATAATTTGTCCCACAATATATATATATATATTTTAATTTTTTTATAATGTTTTTTATCTGAGGGACAGGGCCCGTCCCGTCCCGTCCCGCGAGGGACAAGGCCCGCGCGGGATTGAAAAAAAAATAGTAAATCCCGTCCCGGTCCTGTCCCGCAAAAATTACACGGGACGGGACGCGGGATGACCCTCATCCCGTCCCGTCCCATCCCGCGCCCACCCCTACAATTTCATCTGATTGTTTTTTTATGATTTTTTTTTTGTTTCAATGAATATTGAATTGTATTTGGAATTTTTTTTTTAAATATTCACTCAAAAATAAATATTTACCGTAATATTCACACATTCAAAATATTTACGGAAATATTCATTTTTTTGCAGGTTGGAGAGAGAAACGTGGGTTGAAACCCCGTTTCATTTGTAAGTTATAAAATTTAAAACCGAATGAAAAGTGGGTAAAAAATAAACGAATCGCGTTTTATCCTTTTATAATTTTAATTGACAAAGAAATTAAAAAAAAAAAGGGTAAAGCACGGGTTTCAACCCGTGCTTAACCTAGTCATCTTCTTCCGTTGTGCAGGTTGGCGCCAGAGGCAGCAGCAACGACGAGGGTGACGAATGACACCTAATGAATTTGTCTGGTAAGGTGGAGATTCTTCGGATGAATTTGAAAGGGCGGCAGAGTTCGATGGTGTTCGGAGGCAAGGGCGATTTCGTGTTCGTGAGAGGGGGCTCGAGAGTTTCAATCGTTGCCGCCGGAGCGCACCTCCGTCGTTGCCAACACCACCACCATATATGTATCTGTCCATCCATCTCTCTTCCTCCCGCTCCGACCTCTCGAGCGCCACCGGAGGAGGCAAATCCTCAGGCAATTTGGTCGTTGTC